>JAXCGZ010000225.1:95000-103708 GCA_037179515.1 Halocaridina rubra
TCCACACTATACAAGGTAAGATAGCCCATAATGTCAGTGCACAAGAGGTGAAGGTAGAGTATTGCAACATATAACTCTCTCTCTCTCTCTCTCTCTCTCTCAAATGTAAAAACTCGGAAGAAGAATTTCCTGGTGTCCGAACAAACACCCTTCGTCACATGCACTCACTCTGTTACAGGAGATAACTGCTCTATTACCTTAGTTTTTAGATTCTTTAATTAATTTACCCTTAAGTGAAACATGACATTGGTATTTTTTCTTTCAACATAATCAACATTGGTCCTTATTAACTGATGTATATAACCGGTAGACATAAAAAATATTAAATTAATAAAAAAAAATCGAATTTACTAGAATATAAGTTATAGACATTTGCCATCCTCAGTATTAAAATCGAAACGTTGCTATCAAAGAATCAGGCCCTAAAATGCAGCTTTCTGAGGTCTTTGGAAATCAACAGTAATCTGTTGAGGCCATGCGTGAGTTAAACTTGAATATATATATATATATATATATATATATATATATATATATATATATATATATATATATATATATATATATATATATATATATATATATATATAATATGACTCATATAATTCCAAGAGAGATATGAAGAGAGATCGTTTTGATGAGTTCTCCCTTCCAGTAATACAAGTTTTGAACGTGTGAAGAGGATTCATTTGTCAAAATGAAACATCACTAGCGAAAAAGAGAACTCTTTCTTCCTTTTATAGTCCAATGATGACTCCTCGGACTAATTTATATATTTCACCCTAATCACCCTTCCTGACCTTATACCTTATACGAGAAGAGTACAGGTATGACCTACCCATACGGGCAGAAGTAAAATACATGGTCACCTCATGTATATACCCTCAAAGAGTGCCAAGTTCAGGACCAGAGAACAAAGGTTGGGATCCACAAACAAGCATTGTTTACACACGAAGAGAAGTCAAGAGGGACAAATAATTGTCTTGTCTACAACTCGGCCAGTACCCTCTCCATGCAAAAGGCACGTGAGAGCTACATGGGGTAGGGGAATGCGGGCAGGAGAGCGTATGACGTCATGATCATTGGTAGAACCATTGACCAAATCCGGCAACTGGCCAGAAGGCTTCTTCACTAGCGCCCAACTGTCTGCTGCTGCTACTCTTATTGGCACTGCACCACTCCTCCCTCCCATCCCATCCCCAGCAATCCTAACCTTACCTCTTCGCCTACCTTATCGAAAACCTGCTCTCTCTCTCTCTCTCTCTCTCTCGATTCAGGTTTACCACTGCTAATAAACACAGCAATCTTTTCATAATTCCTGGAAGGAATCAACATCTGATTTCATCTCTCCCAAACAATTTCATGCCAAAATTATCTTTTAAATCCATTCGACCTGTTTCTAAACCTCAACCCACAATCTCACCTCCATCCAAACCCCACTGAATACGGTCGATCCCATCTGTACTAGTGCGAAGTTACTAAAATGAATAAAATATATATATATATATATATATATATATATATATATATATATATATATATATATATATATATATATATATATATATATAGATAGATAGATAGATAGATAGACTGATAGATAAAAAGAGATATAGAGTACATTTTTGTACGTGGCTGAGATTTTCCAATTTCAAAAGCAAGTACTGGTTCTCCCCGCGGCAAATACCTCTATAGTACTCTGCTTTTGGGGAAGTTTTTCTTCCATTCCTTGTTCAAGTAGAGATATTTCTACATACGAGACGTTAAAATAGGATATCTATTCAACGTGACATTGACATTGTCACACTGTCTTATCGTATTTAACAATGAGTTGAGCCCAAAATTACGCAATAACAAGGGATTCAATTCAATATGTAACCAAACAACTACCACTCTCAACAAAACCTCATAGGTGAAGTGGTCAGGCAAGTTGAGAGAGAGAGAGAGAGAGAGAGAGAGAGAGAGAGAGAGAGAGAGAGAGAGAGAGAGAGAGAGAGAGAGAGAGAGAGAGAGAGAGAGAGAGATAATATTAGATACTACGGTATCAGAGAAGTAGTCACCGTGGCTCAAGCGGTAGCGTCCACGACTCTGAGGCGTCAGGTCTGAGGTTAGAAAGGGCATGCATCAGGTCGAGGGTTCGCGCCCCGTCACGGTCTGAGGTTAGCAAGGGCATGCATTCAGGGTAACGATTACATCTGCCAAAACAAGTCCTTCGCAAGAAGGCAACCGTCCTAGCCCTTGGTAGAAAAGGGAGTCCGTGACGTAAAACCGGAACGAAACAGTATCGAGAGATACATCAGTAAATGATAACAAACTTACTAAGGAGGTTGCGATGATGATGATAATAATAATAATAATAATAATAATAATAATAGTAATTATTATTATTATTCTGCTAACAGAAAAGAATATTTAAAGACCTATATCAAATTAAATAGCAACCACTGACAAAGTTATTTTTTCTTCTTGTCCTTGAATCTTGGTACATTCAAGCATTGACATTTATCCAAAATTTTCCTCCTGTGACAAAGTACGAGTTCACGAAGACAGCTCCACAAATGGCCCAACACAGCAAATAATGTATTCAATACGCCAACTGTATTAACAAGGCCTACCATGTACGAGATTCCGTTACCCTCTCCTTATAACATATTGTACAAACGTACAAATTGTAAATAATATTTTTTTTATCAAAATATGTAATTATTGTAAATAGGTAATCATTTAGTAATTATTAAGTTATTTTAAAGATGTATTTAATGGGTCAATAATTACTCTTGGGTTGTTTGTAACTCCTCCCACTGAAACAGTTGTACATAAAAATAACCCTGAATTTGATCCTTAAATCAGTTCAATATTCTGCTTGTTTGTATTGGTGAACATCCTCTTTTATATATTAAGTAAAATAACTCTTGCTTTCCGTTTGAAGTAGTGAAGTAACTACAGTCGTTACAATATTGCCTCAATCGTGCAGGAGTACAAACCAACACGGGGAGAAGAATTCGGGACCTCCTATGTAAAAGCCAGGGTCTATAATGACACTGATATTGGTGTATGTTACAGCATAAAGTTTTAATCTCGTACTTTGACATTACATCGGTATATTTCAAAGTATTAACTCGTAAAGCAATTAGAACTTTTACATTAAATATAAACTTTAACAAACAACTGAATATTATTACACTAATTAAGTTTCGTGTGTGTGTGTGTGTGTGTGCGTGTGGAATATTATTCTCAACAGAGCGAAGAGGTTTACCGATAAATATAACCATAACAAACGTGGTTCAGAAAAAAAAATAAAAAAAACACACACACACACGAGTCATTTTTGAGATCTTACGGGAAGGTGGGTTTTAATAATAAACCCCACCATTGAATGAGGAAGTGTTTTAATAATAAGTGGTCCTAACAAGAGGCGGTCTTCATTGTAACTCCTAAGACCGCGTATGGTTTTGCAATGGTAATCCAAGTGGCCCTTTAAACAGGTCATGACTGAGCAAGGATGAATGACAACTTTAAAATAAGTCTTTTTTTTTATGATTGTGACACCAGGACGGGCCAAAAAAAAGAAGTATAAAATAAAACAGCCCTCATCGGGCCTGGGCACGAAGAATACATAAAGTAGAGAGAAACAGTGATGGAGTGTAATGACTTGTCAGATGTGAAGGGATAATAAAACAATGTGTGAAAAGATACAGAATAAAATAATAATGATAACTTTTGAATCATTAAAAGAATTTATATTGAAAAAGCTGACAATAATAAGTGGTTTAATGATGTACACACACACACACACACACACACACACACACACACACACACACACACACACACACCACACATGTATATGAACCAATCAGGAGGTCTGGACCAACTGAAGAAACCCCACCTAAAGCTTAAGAACTGTAAAATCAGAGAATAAAAGTAACAACAACAACAACAACAAAGCTTTATTTCCATTTCAATACAATGGGTATTCGTCAGCCAGGGCAAGCCCCAACCCCCCACTGTGGTGTCCAACCACAGCAGTAACCTGCCAGGAAACAGCTTAAACTCTCGGTCTTGGACGGGAACCGATCTTTCGACCTCGTGAATGCGAAGCCAACGCGTTACCACTGTACTAGCCAAGCGTAAATAAGACTGTCCTGGACAGTTCGATGTTAAGTCTTCCTTCAGTTATGGTTCTTTTTTTTTATGCCTACAACTACA
Source organism: Halocaridina rubra (assembly GCA_037179515.1). NCBI lineage: Eukaryota > Metazoa > Arthropoda > Malacostraca > Decapoda > Atyidae > Halocaridina > Halocaridina rubra. The sequence continues at coordinate 99,207 of JAXCGZ010000225.1, forward strand.
CTGAATATTCTTGGATATTCCTTACACATCTCTTATTATCCCTTCACATCTGACAAGTCATTACACTCTCTATCTCTGTTTCTCTATTTATTTTTCGTGCCCAGGCCCGATGAGGGCTGTTTGATTTTAATTTTTGGCCCGTCCTGGTGTAAAAAAAAAAAAAAAAAAAAAAAAAAAATATATATATATATATATATATATATAAGGTTGGATTCCTTTTAACCTTCTGTGGTGTAGTGGTAGCGCCTTGACTTAGTAATCATAAGTCCTAGGTTCGAGTCCCGGTCGGGAAAAAAAAAATCATATATATATATATATATAATATTGAATGAGCAACACTGATCGATAACCTGAGGTGGGGTTTCTCCAATTGATCCAGTAACCCGAGTCTCAAAGGATATTTAAATAATAATAACCCCTGCATCTACATGGTGAATACATGCAATGATTACTACATAATAATCAATTTCGTATAATTTTTTTTTTTGCTTGTCCGACAACTCTGTTCTATAATTTATTAAATAATAATATATTATTAAACCGTTATTTGATTGAGAACTGTCGTGATATAATAATAATAATACTAGTAATAATAATAATAATAATATTAATAATAATAACAATAATAAGGGGATGTAAATTCTTTAGTATATATATATATATATATATATATATATATATATATATATATATATATATATATATATATATATATATATTATATAGATACATAGATAGAGTGAGCTTGTATTACTTACTTATTAATCATAAACCAGCTATGAATATCTGTCACTAACATCAGCAATTTACAGCAAGTCAGGCAAAATATTACCCAGCCTCAAGTTCCAGAACACCATAAACAGTGTCTAAAGGCTACAAAGTAACGTCAATGGAATATACAAGTTTGGAAAACAAAAATAAATTCTTTAACTTTTAAGGAAAAGAGAACCAATGCGCGTTGGCTATAAGCAGTGTTCCGGTTTTACGTCACGGACTCCCTTTTCTACCAAGGACTTGTTTTGGCAGATATTGGGAAAATGAAATGTAAAGAGAGTAAGGGCTACTTTTGAGCTTTCTGGACAGTAACACTAATGTTTAGGGGTCAGGTGCAATGTGTGTGTGTGTGTGTGTGTGTGTGTGTGTGTGTGTGTGTGTGTGTGTGTGTGTGTGAGTGAGTGAGTGAGTGAGTGAGTGAGTGAGTGAGTGAGTGAGTAAGTGAGTGTGTGTGTGTGTGTGTGTGTGTGTGTGTGTGTGTGTGTGTGTGTGTGTGTGTGTGTGTGTGTGTGTGTAAAGGTATAGCAATGCCTGCTTTATACAGTAGAGGAATGTATTAAGGAGTGCCAGAGGAGAGCCATTGAAGACATCCAAAACAGGTAAATACAGTGCCACTAGTACTGTATAATACGTAATACTCTGTACCCAAACAAATAAACTATATAATAGCAATAGCTAATTAGAGAGAGAAAGTGCTGATGCTTGAAGTTCTGAATATACATAAAGCAAAATATGAGACCAATGAAGTTGGCATTACGATAAACTTAAAATAAATGTAGTCTCGGACCAAATCAAACAAAATAAACACGAGATATACCGTGGGGATCGTCGTACCTTAGCGGTAAAATTCTCGACTCACGAGGTGATGGACCCGAGTTCAAACCAAATGTGGGGGAACAGGAATTGCATCCAGTCTAAATTCCCCAGCTTCAGCCCATCTGCGTCCAACCCCCACACTGGGGTTTAAGAATGACAAATAGAACGTAAAAAAGAGATAAATATGAGGAGAAAAGGAATTTCTTCCAGTCTAAATTCCCCAGCTTCAGGCCATCCTGCATCCACCCCCCCCACACTGGGGTTTAAGAATGTCAAATAGAACGTAAAAAATGTGATTAACATAAGGTTAAAAGTCTCATGAGAAGACATGAATTATGGAACATGTTGACAGGTAATGTGTTAATACCACGTGTTAATACTACGAAGTTCAATTTGTGAAATCCTCTGGCTAGTACAGTGGTAACGCGCTGGCTTCGCATTCACGAGGTCGAGAGATCGATTCTCGTCTAAACCCGAGAGTTTAAGCTGTTTACTGGCAGGTTACTGCTGTGGTTGGGCACCACAGTGGGGGGTTGGGGCTTGCCCCGGCTGACGAATACCCATTGTATAATGGAAATAAAGGTTTATTATTATTATTATTAAATCTAGGACAACTATAACAATTTCTCAGAGTTTATGGATACTCCTGGAATAAATAAAGATATATTTCTTTTACAATAGGTAAGCACAAGACAAGCAGTTTTCCCATATCGAAACTCGAGCTTGTTAGGATACTGCTGCACCACAAGTTCTACACATTTAAAAGTGTACTCAGAGAGATTAGTTCATTCTAAAATACCGATCTGAGATATGATTAAAGTATCTGCAAGAGAAGACGGACACCTGCGCAGTAATTGAGAAAAAAACAAGTAAGCAAGGTGTGTGTACGGAGAGAGAGAGAGAGAGAGAGAGAGAGAGAGAAGGAGAGAGAGAGAGAGAGGAGGAGAGAGAGAGAGAGAGAGGAGAGAGAGAGAGAGAGAAGTAGCAGCATCAGCAAGAAAAGGCACAAGTTACTGCAACAATGAAAGGAGGGTGGAGTTGGATGAAAAGACAGAAAGACGAGTTTCAGAGGTGACCCCTTCTACCACTTCCTACAACTCCTTCTCCACTACATAATATCAGCCTCAGCTATAATTCCCATTCATTCTATATCTCTCTCTCACACTACACACATCCCCAACCCACTGAGTGGCACACCCCTCTCATAATACTGTACTGTTTGTGCACATTCCCAAGAACCCGTCCACCTGCTAGGGATCAACTATCTGGACTCTCCCCGGGGCAGGATTACTAATCAGGTCTCTCTCTCTCTCTCTCCTCTCTCTCTCTCTCTCTCTCTCTCTCTCTCTCTCTCTCTCTCTCTCGCACACATGGTCATATTTACATTTCCTCTTCATGTACTGGCTCTCTCTCTCTCTCTCTCTCTCTCTCTCTCTCTCTCTCTCTCTCTCTCTCTCTCTCTCTCTCTCTCTGAGGCATGCACGCAAACGTCCACACACACACACCTCCATCCTGCCATCTATGCTTCCTTTCTTCCCTCTCAACAACAACAAAAAATTCTCAGAAAAAGATTGCAATCAAATTATATTCAACAATGCTAATCCATTCATGTACTCATTCATTCATACACACATGAATACGTACATGCGTACATGAATGCGTACACACACCTGCACCATCGATAAGACCAGTACAAAAAATATACTAAAAAGCTACGAACCGCATTCCAGGACTAAAATCACTTCCAGCGGCCCACAACATGAAAACAACAACATGAAAACAGACAACAACAACAACAACAACAACAACAAACACAGGTCAGATATTTTGAGTATTTATAATTCAGATACAAAGATAGTCACATAAATAAACAACAGAAAGAGGGTCACGTGTTTTTACACATGTTAAATATCGTACAATTTCATCAAAGATATTGTGTTTCTTGTGGTTGGAGAATAGTCGGTAAGTACAATTCACAAAGCGATGAAATTTGTAGTTATGAAAAAAATAATCACAATTTTAAGGGTAAATATGACGAAGCTTCTGAGAATTAAGAAACCCGTCAGAAGAGACTAAAAATGTCTTTTTTTTTTTCCATAAAAAATATAAGTAAATAAAAAAAAAGCTGTAGGATTTCATCATGAACATAAAAAGATTCTTTCTTAAAAGAATAATATAAAATAAATTTAGCAAGGTAAAATATTATTCCATGAATTTCATACATCCCTCTAACAACAGTAACAGTAAATAATAATAATAATAATAATACTAATAATAATAATAATAATAATAATAATAATATGCCATGTCTTTTTTTAATTCAAGGACAATTAGACATAAAAAAAATAATTTGCCATTCCATGTAATGGGGGCAATCTCACCAAATGTTTATTTTTTTTCCATTAACTGAAATGGTGCCATTTCATGAGATACCTTAAAGTGCTTGATGCCAAGATTATTTCTGCTCTTTTATGGAATAGTGCCAACTCCCATTATTTTTTTTCTATCGTTGTGGATTCGGGTTTTACGTCTCGAACTCTCTTTTCTACCAAGGGCTAGGACGGTTGCCTTCTTGCGAAGGACTTGTTTTGGCAGATGTAATCCTCACCCTGAGTGCATGCCCTTGCAAAGCTCAGACCGTGACGGGGGCGCGAAACCCACGACCTGACGTCTCAGATTCGTGGACGCTACCACTTGAGCCACGGTGACTACAATGTCAACCCCAAATTATTTTGATCAACTCAAGTACAGAAGGAACTAAAAAGAGGCGATCTTCTGGTGAGTGGGAGACTGCTTTGACTCGGCCACACCCTTTATAAGGGAGATTACAGCCACTGTGTATATATATATATATATATATATATATATATATATATATATATATATATATATATATATATATATATATATCT
>JAXCGZ010000226.1:0-103463 GCA_037179515.1 Halocaridina rubra
ATAAAAAAAAAAAATAAAGAAAGAAATATTTGTTCTTCAAAGCAAGCAATAATGACAATGAAAATTACAATAATATTAACAATCCTAATAATGATACACAATATGACAATTGGTCATTTCAAATAGTAAACTATGCCTATAGCAAATATACTTGGAATTAATTTTTTCATATCGTTCATTCAGCACAAGAAAAACCATGTACTGACACGTGGACAATTAAAATTGGAAGAACTCTCTGTTTACACAAAGTAATCAACGTTATCATGACGTGGTAAAAGACTAATTGGCAGAAAGCCTACAAAGCAGATTTCGCTCTAGACTTTGGAGCTATACACACACAATGCATAAGAATACTAATACATAATATAAATGAATGAAAATTACAATAGTATTGACAATCCTAATAATAAAGAGAGAGAGAGAGATTGTGGAGGGAATTGTTGGGGTAGACGATCGGCATCGTCACACGGTGTATGTGTGTATGTACGTATGTTTGTGTGCGTGTGTGTCCCGCTTAACCGAATTCCGTTCTGTTCTACAGTAGTCTCTCTCCCTCTTTCACTTTGTTGACTCCTCATTTCCAATCTCAGCTATGTGGCTTCCTTTATACATTAACTTGCTTCTTTTATTTTTTTATATCTTCCTTTGTTCATCTCTGTATATGTCTTTCTATCTATCTAGCTGTCTTAGTTTATTATATACTATCGTTTGCTTAGTTAGTATTCTATTATCTCTTTATACAAATATGAAACGAACTTTTTTTAAGTGTACTTCTCTAATTTTCTATATAATAATAATAATAATAATAATAATATCTACTTATAAGTCACTTATAATCTTAGAAGAATAACCATTGTACATAAATGGAAATAAATGTTTGTTTGTTTGTTTGCCTCTGTATCAGCTGATGCTTATTCAGGCACAATATCTTACTAATAAAATATTTATTTACTCACCCTATATGGGGTTTATCTAATATTCAAGATCATAGTATTATTAATATTCCTTGGATCTAAACATTATTTTATCTATCTGCACGAAATCTTAACGTAAATAGTGTCAGCCGAGAAAAAGAAAACTATACAATTCATTCAAAGAAAACGTATATCGTACTGTAAATGGGAAACTTAAATGAAATATATATCTTCTCTACATGTTATTTCCCTGACGATATTATATCGAAAGTTTGTTTGCTGTTTATTCTTAATGCTTTTTTTCAATCTTTATAATATCACGTTCAAATAAATTTACCCTTGCATGCAGTTATTAATAAAGTAAAGGGTGGTTTGTTAACAGTGCAGGAAGGGCTTATACAGTAAAGGTAAAAGTAAATGTAAAATACCTATGTATATATTGTGCTCCTACTTCGCGGATTTTCACCTATCGCGGCCGGTCACAAACCCAAACTGTCGTATCGTTGTTGATCTTACCAGGCCAGAGCTACAGCGTGCGAGGTGATAATAGATATTCCAAGTTCTTTACACTTACGTTTATTCAGAAGCTACATGTAATTTAAGACTCAAAGCTCCCATTTCTACAGTTCCTGCACCACACAGTTCCCCACTAACACAGTTCACAGTTCCCACCCCCTTCGAGGGAGACTTCTAAGTATCATTATTTTACAAAAAACGGGGCAGAACTATCTAATGAACTAACTTATGAAACTATTACAATTTCATATAATTATCTAAACAGATTACAGGAATATCAAAATGACTACGCTCTCAAGGCTTGTTAAAATTCTCCTGAAAGACATTCTCATACATTCAGAATATTTAATTTCAGAAAAAACTAACAAAAGAAAAATATGTTCCTTACAATAAGCATTCTAATTGAAGACAAAAAATCAATATTAAGTATTCACAATTGCGTTATATAGCTAGTAATTATGGACAAAATTATTTAAGAAGAAAACTAATTGGAGCTATTACATAACTCAAATAATATACAATACATTTGGATATGATATATGCAAATATACATTACTAAAACAAAACATTTGTCATGGTGTGAAAAGAGAGTTAATATATTCACAATTACAATATGTAACTACTATTCAATGACAAAATGATATAGGAGAGAAACTAGAGGAACATAATTATGTTACTTAAACAACATAAAATACAGTTGGATATGATCTCTGCAAATATTCAATCGTGACTTAAAACAATGATAATAGTTAAACAAAAAAACTTAATATCACAATTACAATCTGTAACTACTATTCAAGTACAAAATGTTATAAGAGCAAAACTAAAGGAACATAATTACATTACTTAAATAATATAAAATACAGTTGGATGTGATCTCTGCAAATATTCAATCATGACTTAAAACAATGATAATAGTTAAACAGAAAACTTTAACATCACAATTACAAATCTGTAACTACTATTCAAGGAGAAAATGATATAGGAGAGAAACTAAATGAACATAATTACGTTACTTAAACAATATAAAATACAGTTGGATGTGAGATCTGCAAATATTCAATAATAGAACAAAAAAAATATTATAGTGAGAAAAAAAATCAAGCATATGCACAATTGATGGATGACAACTATTCATTAATGACACTTACTATATTAAACTTACTTCTAGGGGAGGCTTTGAGGTTACTTCTTAAAATAAAATAAAAAATATATTTTTTTTATTTCTGTGTCCATTAAATGTTGGCAAAGACGGTGGGGACATTTTCTTTCCCATCTTTATCAGTTCAAATACGTAGCTGAAAAGACGTTATTTCCCTTTGTGGACATTTCTAACTTTTTAATTATTTAACTTTCTTAATTATAGGGATTTTCAAGTCCCTTTTATAGTTTTTAGTTATAGAATTTATTATATGTATGGAGATTTTTTCCATCTCCCTTTCTCATTCTTAATTTTTAGGGACTTTCATTTCCCCAGCTCCTCCCTACCTATTATTGCTAGGTCTTGGGATTAATCTCACACCTGTTTCATTAAACCTCCACCTTACACTCTGAGGTAGGTCCGGGTTGTAACAACGTACCGTGAATGCTCTTTCTTGAGACACGGACGGACAACAGGAGGGCGCCAATATATCTGCAATGAGCCTCTCCCGCTTGTGTTGCTGTGAATCTCAAGGTGGTCCTATGACCACCTCTCACACCACCTCCACATGGAGGTGCATCTCCCTCCAGCTGAAAAGTATGAACATAGCCTGGAGTAGATTCTAGGGCCAGAAACTAGGGCCTAATGTTGCTAATACAAATGCAAGAGAGAATAGATATGACCTCTGAGTACAAACAAAGGCCATATGTAAGAATTCAGAGGGTATACTTCGCCTCCCTGCATCTGCAGGCGCTTGCAATCTCTCCAACGGGTAAAAGGGACTGGTTTGTGAAAATAAAATTTAAAATTGCAGGTTGGGGCTGCCTGGAAATAGGGTGGTAATTGAAAGTATGTCTCTACACCATTATATTATTATTCCAAGATACTTAGGACTTAGCTGAGTAACTGATACATAACATTAGTATACTTAGATATCAAAAAGAAAAGTCATGAAATGCTGAGAACAGCCATTAAAGAAATATTATCTTATTAGCAGTGAATACAGTAACATAGGAGCATGATTCAAGATAAAAAATACAAATCATTTGGTTACTGCTGATAGTATTACGAAAATAATAATTTGCAAAAAGGCCATGGAGTGATAGCAATAATAACAGCCAACATAATAATAATCATGATCATAATAAGAATAATAAAAATAGAAAGAAAAATACTAAGTCAGGAGTAGCAGTATATATACAACTGAGACTGGCATTTTGAAGTAAGAACAGAGTTCTCTACTTATATTTCATAATAATGCTAATTTTAAATTAGTCTCTTTTACTATTCGAATTCCTGCAATCATAATATATATATATATATATATATATATATATATATATATATATATATATATATATATATATATATATATATATATATATATATATATATATATATATATATATATATATATATATACCCGGTATATATATATATATATATATATATATATATATATATATATATATATATATATATATATATATATATATATATATATATATATATATATATATATATATATATATATATATATATATATATATATAGGAGCATAATCATCAACCTTCTGGTTGCCCAATGTGTCAGTGGGAGCTTTATCTATTTTCAAAACAGATATAATATGTGGCAGAAAAACTCATATTATAATCAGTTCAAATTATATCTTATCAGTATTTATCCAATATCAGCATGCAAAAACTTATCAAATGTAATAAAACTTGGGTACATTTATTATCTAGCAAATTTGCAAAAGAATCTTACTGCCCGTTGCAATACTACACCTGAAGGGGCTATTGGACTTAAATAAGACAGTCCAGGACAGTTCGATGTTAAGTCTTCCTTCAGTTACGGTTCTCTTTCTATGCCTACATCAACACTGAATATTCTTGGATATTCGTTGCACATGTCTTATTATCCCTTCACATCTGACAAGTCACAATAAACTCCCGATCTGTGGTTCTCTCTATGTTTTCTTCATACCCAGGCCTGATGAGGGTAATTTTTTTTTTTTTTTTGCCCGTCCTGGTGTCACAATAAAAAAAAAAAAAAAAAATAATTACAATACTCTGTCAACAAAGAAATAACATGGTTCAGTATGGAAAGGGCAAAATACATGAATGAGAGAGAGAGAGAGAGAGAGAGAGAGAGAGAGAGAGAGAGAGAGAGAGAGAGAGAGAGAGAGAGAGAGAGAGAGAGAGAGAGAGAGAGAGAGAGAGAGAGAGAGAGAGAGAGAGAGAGAGAGAGAGAGAGAGAGAGCAAACAAACAAACACTTACTTCCGTTTTTGTACAATGGTTATTCTTCTAAAAGTAGAAGTAACTTATAAGTAGATATGTAATTGAACTAATAAGTAAGAGGGTAATACATACAGTTTAATTAAATGTAGCTTTCCTAGAAAATAATAATGATGTAATAATATTGTTAACAATAATGTTAATAATAAAATAGTAGTATTAACACTCGATACAGTATCGTTATTATCGGCATCACCATATTTATTTTCCTTACATTGAGAATACTTAGTTCTTAACTTAGAGAACAGAGAAGTCGATGTCAGTTTACATATAGAGAGGTTAGTATTAAGGGAAATTGCATTAAATCATTAAGTTTAGATTATGTGTGAGAAGCAACTATTTGTCCAAAAGAAAACTATATAGTTTGCCTTTGAAAGCTGTGAAGAAGGATGCATTTTTAAGATGCTCTTATTGTTCCAGAGTGTTGACCCTTTAATAGTGATCATCTTTGAACCTGCTTCTGTGTTTGTTCTCTGAATAAAGAGCTCACTGCTCTGTTTTGTGTTGGTTCCCTTTATATCCCTGACAGTTTTTAAATCAAATAGCCAGCTAAGAAAATGATGGTCCAAAATTTTGTATACAAAAACATAAATAGCATACGCGACCTTGTTTTCTGTCCGCAGCCACCCAAGTGTATTGAGAGCTGGTGTGCTGTGGTCATATTTTCTTATTCCTCCCAGGGCAACTCGAGCTGCAAAATTTATGATATTCTGTATTCTGTTTATCTGAGTCTTAGTGGTAGCTCCCCAAACAGTTGTGCAGTAATTAATGTGACTTAGGGCTAGAGATTCAACAACAGTTATTCGAGTGGTAGTCTCAAAATTGTTATTTATACGTGATAAGTACATTAATGTTCCTCTAACCTTTTTGCATACTTTATCTATGTGGGAATCAAACGACAAGTAGTTATCAAAGTGAATTCCTATGTTTTTGAATGTTTTGCTAGGTGTAATAATATTGCCGCAAAAATCAATTGTTGTGTTTTCTGGAATTTGTGCTACAGTGATCCTTCGTTGTATCGCGTTTCTTGGCTCACGTTTTCACTGTATCACGATTCTTTTTGGCAATTTTTTTTTTGGGGGGGTATATGCAAAAAATATAAAACTAAAAAAAAATTTTCAGTATTTTAATTTTTTTTTTTATTGAAAAAACATATTTCATTAATTAATTGATAAAAAAAATTTATTTCCCAGCCTACAAATAATAACAGTAAAAAATAGTAAAAAACATAAATTTAGATATACAGTATAACTCACAGTATTGCATCATGTGAAATAGTGTCCGATAGCTTACAGTGTATTGGGGTCGCAGCTACGTGAGCTAGCATATATATTTATATATTCAGTAGTTTCATGATTTTATTGATAAAAATGTAATTCTTAGCCTAAGAATAATAACACAGTAAAAAATAGTAAAAAACATAAATACTAACAGTATTGCACCATGTAAAATTCGATACTGGTATCAGCGTTTCGGAAAACGCAAAAGCTCTCTCCTACGTGACCTAGTGAATATTAAAATTTTCATTATTTTATTGATAAAACAAGTATTTCCTAGCCTAAGAGTAATAAAACAGTAAAAAATAGTAAAAAGCATAAATTTAGATATATAACTCACAGTATTAAATAGTAAAAAACATAAATTTAGATATATAACTCACAGTATTGCATCATGTGAATTAGTGTCCGATATCGTACAATGTATTGGGGTTGCACCTACGTGAGCTGGCATATATATTAAAATTTCCAGTAGTTTCATGATTTTATTCTTAGCCTAAGAATAATAAAACAGTAAAAAATAGTAAAAAACAAATACTAACAGTATTGCAACATGCAAAATACGATACCGCTATCAGTGTTTCGGACAAAGGCTCGCACCTACGTGAGATAGTGTCCGATAGCGTACAATGTATTGGGGTTGCACCTACGTGAGCTTGCATATATATTAAAATTTTCAGTAGTTTCATGATTTTATCGATAAAAAAACGTATTTCTTAGCCTAAGAATAATAAAACATAAAAAATAGTAAAAAACATAAAAACTAACAGTATTGCAACATGTAAAATACGATACTGCTATCAGCGTTTCGGACAAAGGCTTCCACCATCTTCCATTGTCTTGCCTCACTCATTCAGTCTAACTCACGGGTGTGTCGTTCACGTTGTGCTTATTAATACGTTGTTCTTGTGATTTTGCCCATAGAGCAAAGTAATCCCCCTATTTGTTTTCCTTTCTTGATGTCGGCTACCCCCCAATTAAAGGGGGAAACAGCCAAGGTATATGTATGTGTGTGCTTGTGATTTTTTTACTCGCATATTTTAACCTTTGCAATGCCTCCTAAGCATCCTTCATCTTCTAAGGCTTCTTGTAGTGAGCCTAAGCGGCAAAGGAAAATGTTAACCATAACAGATAAGGTAAGTTTACCTATCACGTATATATAAATTTACGTTGCATGCTGTTATTTATAAAGTAAAGGGTGGTTTTTTTAACAGTGCAGGGAGGGTTTATACAGTAAACGTAAAAATTATTGTAAAATACCTATGTACATGAGTATGTCATATAAATTTACGCTTGCATGCTGTTATTTATGAAGTAAAGGGTGGTTTGTTAACAGTACAGGGAGGGTTTATACAGTTTATATGGTGTAAACTTAAACATAAATTAAAATATCTATTTACATATAGGCTGATCCTACTCTGCGATTTTCCTGTCTCGAGCTGGGTCCCGGAACCAAACCTTCACGATAATTGAAGGAACACTGTATATGGAACCTTGAACCAATAAACATGCATTGTGTTTTACTTTCATTAACAGCCCAATTTCTTGAAAATAGGATTTAATTTTTGACAGAGTGTTTTCTGCTCTTAAGGTTAACTCTGGGAGATTATTAATATCACCACTAAGGAGTAGTTGAGTGTCATCTGCATATTGTACGACTAGACAGTCAGAAATGAAAGAAGATAGATCTTTACGTAAATGGAGAAGAGGATAGGACCAAGTACTGATCCCTGTGGAACACCAAATGATACATGTTTTGGCATAGAGATAATGTTGTTAAGACGTATAGACTGATTGCAATTAGATAGATACTCTCTAAACCAGCTATGATCAATATTTTGGTTAGTACATTTACTTATAAGAATTTCATGGCTTACACTGTCGAAGACTTTTGATAAGTCTAATAATACAAGTAGAGAGATTTTTTCATATCTATATTATTATAGATACTATTCGTAACTTTGAGCAGTGCAACTTCCTTCGAGTTCCGTCTGAAACCATGTTGGTTAATAGCTAATAGTCTACTTGACTCTAAATATGACATAAGTTGGCATGATTTTTCTAATATTTTAGAGAAAATGGGTAGCAGGGAAATAGACAATAGTTTGTCACATCTGCTCTGTCCTCCTATTTATGCTGAGGTATTACATAAGGTTTTTTCCAAGAGTCAGGAAACTTTTTAGCAACAATGGAAGTGTTCGTAATAGTGAGAATATAAGATACAATCATGGGTAGAGCATCTTTGATGAATTGAAATGCTATACCATCTGGACCATAAGAGCCAGTTTCTTAGGCTCTTTATGGTAAGAATTAGGGTAGCACAATCGATAGGATTTATCTTGAAGTATTCTCTTGTGTTTACATTGGAAGAATTGACATTTAAGTAATTACAGTGTTCCTTCAATTATCGCGATGGTTCGGTTCCGGGACCCGGCGTGAGACAGGAAAATCGTGAAGTAGGATCAGCCTATATGTACATAGATATTTTAATTAATTTTAGGTTTACACTGTATAAACCCTCCCTGTACTGTTAACAAACCACCCTTTACTTCATAAATAACAGCATGCAACGTAAATTTATATGAAAGTGATAGGAAAACTTACGGTGAATGAGGTGGTAATGACATGACATACTCATGTACATAGGTATTTTACAATTATTTTTACGTTTACATACTGTATAAACCCTCCCTGCACTGTTAAAAAAACACCCTTTACTTTATAAATAACAGCATGCAACGTAAATTTATATGAAAGTGATAGATAAAATTACGGTGAATGAGGTGGTAATGACATGACATACTCATGTATATAGGTATTTTACAATTATTTTTATGTTTACATACTGTATAAACCCTCCCTGCACTGTTAAAAAAACACCCTTTACTTTATAAATAACAGCATGCAACGTAAATTTATATGAAAGTGATAGATAAAATTACGGTGAATGAGGTGGTAATGACATGATATACTCATGTACATAGGTATTTTACAATTATTTTTATGTTTACATACTGTATAAACCCTCCCTTCACTGTTAAAAACACACCTTTACTTTATAAATAACACATGCAACGTAAATTTATATGAAAGTGATAGATAAAATTACGGTGAATGAAGTGGTAATTACATGACATACTCATGTACATAGGTATTTTACAATTATTTTTACGTTTACGTACTCTATAAACCCTCCCTGCACTGTTAAAAAAACACCCTTTACATTATAAATAACAGCATGCAACGAAAATTTATATGTACGTGATAGGTAAACTTACCGTGAATGAGGTGGTAATGATGTTTCTTGACCCCGGAGGAAATTATTTCACAGCCAATAAAAGCTTTACGGCTGCTTTTTGGGGGAGAAGAACATGGTAATGGGGAGTTGCTGTCGCTGTTTCTTCTTTTGTTGGAAGATGGTATGGTAAGGAATCATGGCATTGTCGAGAATATTACAGGTCACCGAACGAACCATATTATCGTCATATTCCTGCGAGAGTTGTTGGGCTGCTTTCACATGTTCATATATGGCTGCCAGACGTTCGAGTGTAAGGTCAGGTTCTTCAATTTCTTCGTGCGTTTCCTGAACTTCTTCCTCTTCTTCGCTCGCTGATTTCGTCATTTCATCCAAGTCTTCATCACTCAAAGGCTGCGAGTGGCAGTCAATCAGTTCATTCACATCTTCGTGAGTCATATTTTTAAAGCCTTCTCCTCCTAGCAATGTAACCAACTTTACAGCTTTCGCAACTGCCGAGTTATGGACTTCGTCAGGAGCAAATCCCTTGTAGTTGTGGATGACTTCGGGCCACAATTTCTTCCAGCTGGCATTGATTGTGGCCAGCTTCATCTCTTTGATTGCATTCTGAATATTTTGAAGGCATGTGGCAATCGTGTAATTACGCCAGTACGTCTTCAATGAGAAGTCTTTGTCCGAATCCATGGATTCAACCAAGTTCGCCAGGGCATTTCGTGTGTAGAGGGCCTTGAACGCACGAATAACGCCTTGATCCATAGGCTGAATCAGTGACGTCGTATTCGGTGGCAGGAACTCGACTTGAACACTGTTATATTCGAGATTAGTTGCGTGGCCACCAGCATTATCCATCAAAAGAGGGACTTTAAATTCAAGGCCTTTTTAAGCAAGATAAAGTTTAACCTGAGGGATAAAACATTGGTGAAATCAGTCCAATGTGAGGCTTTTCGTGATCCAGGCCTTAGGGTTATGCATCCAATACACTGGCAGCAGATTCTTATTCTTGTTCTTCAAAGCCCTAGGGTTCTTTGACTTGTAGATAAGCCCGCAGCATTCCCGCACATGATGAGGGTAACGAGATCTTTGTGCGCTTTAAAGCCCGGGGCTTTAGCTTCTTCCTTGAAGAGAAAAGTGCTAGATGGCATTCTCTTCCAAAATAAGTCAGTCTCATCCATGTTGAAGACTTGCTCAGGAACATCTTCCCCTTCGGCGATAATTTCCTTGAAGTCGTTCTTCACGTAATTTTCTGCGGCAGCTGTATCTGCAGAGGCAGCTTCGCCATGCACTGAAACGCTTTTTAGGCCATAGCGTTTTTGAAATTTGGCGAACCATCCCTTGCTAGCAATGAACGGTTGTATCCTCGGTGGAGAATCGCTGGAGGGTCCTGGTTGTGGGTCGTCGATATCGTGTTCTCTCCCCTCCTCCTCTCCACGGTCGCCACTGTCATCAACGGGTTCATTTATAGCGAATGTATCATACAGCTTCTTCGCCTTTGTTTGTATGATATTGCTATCTAAGCTGATGTTTTTCTTTCTGCAATCAGCAATCCACAGGGCCAAAGCAGCTTCTATCCGCACTACTGCCTTATTGCGGGATGTTACGACCCTCTTCGCTGATTTATCAAAAGAAATACTCGCTGTTTTCCTGATCTTTGCCTCGTCCTTTTTGATGTAGCGAACAATAGATTCTACTATGGTTAACATCCTCCTTTGCCGCTTAGGCTGACTACCAGAAGCCTTAGAAGATGAAGGACAACTGGGAGGCATTGCAAAGGTTAAATTACGCGTGAAAATAATCGCAAGCAAAACGTATTAATAAGCACAACGTGAACGGCGCACACGTGAGTTAGATTGAACGAGTGAGGCGAGACAATGGAAGATGGTGGGAAAAGCAAACCAATCAGACCCCATGATACAGAACATACAGAAAACCAATTCTGTGATTCGTCGTCTCCCGACCTTTCAGCCAATAGAATTCCATGAACTATCTCACGTAGGTGAGAGCTTTTTCATATTCCGAAACGCTGATAGCGGTATCGTATTTTACATGGTGCAATACTGTTAGTATTTATGTTTTTTACTATTTTTTACTGTTTTATTATTCTTAGGCTAGGAAATACTTATTTTATCAATAATGAAAATTTTAATATTCACTAGGTCACGTAGGTGAGAGCCTTTGCATTTTCCAAAACGTCATACCGGTATTGTATTTTACACGGTGCAATACTGTTAGTACTGTACTTATGTCTTTTACTATTTTTTAGTGTTTTCTTATTCTTAGGCTAGGAAATACTTGTTTTATCAAAAAAATAATGAAAATTTTAATATTCACTAGGTCAGAGAGCCTTTTGCGTTTTCCGAAACGCTGATACCGGTATCGTATTTTACGTGGTGCAATACTGATAGTATTTATGTTTTTTACTATTTTTTACTGTTTTATTATTCTTAGGCTAAGAAATACGATTTTTTATCAATAAAATCATGAAACTACTGGAAATTTTAATATATATGCTAGCTCACTTAGGTGCAACCCCAATACATTGTACGCTATCGGACACTATTTCACATGATGCAATACTGTGAGTTATATATCTAAATTTATGTTTTTTACTATTTTTTACTGTTTTATTATTCGTGGGCTGGGAAATAAATTTTTTTTATCAATTAAATAATGAAATTTGTTTTTTCAATAAAAAAATGAAAATACTGAAAATGTTTATTTTTTTAATATTTTAATATTTTTGCATATAAAAAAAAAAAAAATTTGCCAAAAAAAACCGCGGTACAGTGAAATCGCGAGCCAAGAAACGCGATACAGCGAAGTATCACTGTACTCATATCCACTGAGTTGATGTTTTCTTGTGTTTTCTCATATGTATTTTTGCCAACATTAGCAAAATAGTTATGAAAGTTTTCCGCTTTGTCTTTCAATTCTGTAATATTTTCATAACGTTCTGAAGTAGTCATTTCATTTGGTAACATGCTTCCTATCACTTTCCATGTTGCCGCTGTATCATGTCTAGTCATTAAATTGTTTTTTGTAAAAGTCTTTTTTACTTACAATGATGAGAGATCTGACACGTTTCTTTTCTGCTTTATAACATGCTCAGAGAGTCATATCATATCTATTCATTTTTAGCTCTTTTTGTATTTGATTTCTGATTTGCATTGCATCTTTGATGTCATTAGTTAGCCAGGGGGCTGAGCGGCAGGTTATTTTTCTTGTTACAATGGGTGCACAGCTATCTCAGCATTCACAGAAGACTTTTGTTAAAATCTCAATTTGCAAATCTACGTTATCTGTATTTTTAATACTATTAAGTACATTTGTGTTATTGATTAATGCTTCACATAAGATATCAGGGAAGTAATTTTTTAGACACCGGAATGTCTTGAAGAGATGCTTTCTTTTGGGATTGTTTATGTTTAGCATAGCAATGTTTAACTCGTGATCTGCAATTGGGCAGGGAACTATGTCCCAATAGGGTATACAGTGCTTTCCACTTTATTTGTTATCAGAGAGAGAGAGAGAGAGAGAGAGAGAGAGAGAGAGAGAGAGAGAGAGAGAGAGAGAGAGAGAGGAGAGAGAGAGAGAGAGAGAGAGAGAGAGAGAGAGAGAGAGAGAGAGAGAGAGAGAGAGAGAGAGAGAGAGAGAGAGAGAGAGAGAGAGAGAGAGAGAGCAACTGCAACCATTTTCTAAGGTCTAAAAAGAATACATGCAAAATAACTTAATGAACAAATAAAGAAACATCGAAGCATAACTCCATTCTTTTTCTGTTTAACATTGCAAATAACGTTAGGGAAACAAGCAACACATACTTGTCTAGTATGGCAATCTTTTCTCTTTTATAAAACTCAGAGGGTTGAGTTGAAGCACACACTTGCAATAAGTTAACATACCTCTGCCGCAATGTAAACAAAATACTACAATCATATTTGATAATCTCATTTAATAAAATATGAAACTCTTGGAAGTTTAACAAGAATTGTAAATAAGAAATATTTTACACTAAAGCTGATATCTCAAGAGAATTTTCTTATTTTTATTTATTTATCTCTACTACTATCAACAAAATTACGATTATCCTTTCTTAATAAACGATATACAAGGACTTACGTATCATTATTTTAAAATTTCAAACTCAATATATAAGCTCTGAGAAGCTTAATTATCTTAATTAGCTCAATTGTAAATATAAATTTTATGACAATGACAGTAATTAACAATTATCTCTAGATAAGCTTTTAAAAATCTAATATCTTTATCTCTTCGAAATTATAATTATCACATGAAGATAATATACACTTTTCAACAAAAATAAATACATATAAAAAAAAGTGTATCTGAAAAAAATATAAAGTTTGTGTCTGTGCATGCAAAAATAAAATTAAAAATAATATTTCATTTGCAACATTAACGAATTAATATTTCTAAAGTTTCATAATATATATATATATATATATATATATATATATATATATATATATATATATATATATATATATATATATATATATATATATATATATATACAGAGTTGCCTCACTTATCGCGGTAGTTCGGCTCTGGGACCCGGTGCGAACCAGGAAATCCGCAAAGTAGGATCAGCCTATATGTACATAGATATTTTAATATATTTTTACGTTTACACTGTATAAACTGTCCCTGTACTGTTAACAGACCACCCTTTACTTCATAGATAACAGCATGCAAGCGTAAATTTATATGAAAGTGATAGGAAAACTTACCGTGAATGTGATGATGACGTGACATACATACTCATTTACAATTATTTTTTCGTTTACGTACTGTATAAACCCTCCCTGCACTGTTAAAAAAACACCCTTAACATTATAGATAACAGCATGCAATGTAAATTTTTATGAAAGTGATAGGAAAACTTGCCGTGAATGTGATGATGACGTGACATACATACTCATTTACAATTATTTTTTCGTTTACTTACTGTATAAACCCTCCCTGCACTGTTAAAAAAACACCCTTTAAATTATAAATAACAGCAATAAACGTAAATTTTTATGAAAGTGATAGATAAACTTACGGTGAATGAGGTGATGATGACATGACATACATACTCATTTACAATTATTTTTTTGTTTACGTACTGCATAAACCCTCCCTGCACTGTTAAAAAAAACACCCTTTACATTATAAATAACAGCAAGCAAAGTAAATTTTTATGAAAGTGATAGGAAAACTTACCGTGAATGTGATGATGATGACGTGACATACATACTCATTTACAATTATTATTTCGTTTACGTACAGTATAAACCCTCCCTGCACTGTTAAAAAACACCCTTTACATTATAAATAACAGCAAGCAACGTAAATTTGTATGAAAGTGATAGATAAAAGTACGGTGAATGAGGTGATGATGACGTGACATACATACTCATTTACAATTATTTTTTCGTTTACGTACTGTATAAACCCTCCCTGAACTGTTAAAAAACCACCCTTTACATTATAAATAACAGCAAGCAACGTAAATTTTTATGAAAAAGATAGATAAAATTACGGTGAATGAGGTGATGATGACGTGACACATACTCATTTACAATTATTTTTTCGTTTACGAACTGTATAAACCCTCCCTGCACTGTTAAAAAAACACCCTCTACATTACAAATAACAGCACGCAACGTAAATTTTTATGAAAGTGATAGATAAAATTACGGTGAATGAGGTGATGATGACATGACACACATACTCATTTACAATTATTTTTTCATTTATGAACTGTATAAACCCTCCCTGCACTGTTAAATAAACACCCTTTACATTATAAATAACAGCAAGAAACGTAAATTTTTATGAAAGTGATACATAAAATTACGGTGAATGAGGTGATGATGACGTGACACACATACTCATTTACAATTATTTTTTCGTTTACGAACTGTATAAACCCTCCCTGCACTGTTAAAAAAAACATCCTTTACATTATAAATAACAGCACGCCACGTAAATTTTTATGAAAGTGATAGATAAAATTACGGTGAATGAGGTGATGATGACGTGACACACATACTCATTTACAATTATTTTTTCGTTTACGAACTGCATAAAACCTCCCTGCACTGTTAAAAAAACACCCTTTACATTATAAATAACAGCAAGCAACGTAAATTTACAATTCCAATAAAAAAATTAAAATACTGAAATTTTTTTTTTCAATATTTTAATATTTTTGCGGATACCCATAAAATAAAATAATAATTTATCCCAAAAAAAACCGCGATAGAGTGAGAATGCGAACCAAGAAACGCGAATAACCGGGGTAACACTGTATATATATATATTTTTCTATGAACTCAAATTTAAATTTTTTCGAGTGACTATTCTACAGAATTACCTCAGGAGACAGGGGGGAGTTGTATATTTTTTTCTCCTTTTCTATACTTACGATCAGGTAGGTACTTAACTACCTTCTTTTTCCCTACCCCCAATACTGCTCAACATTTGTCTTCTGGGCTTCAAATGGCTAGCTTTTGCGGTGTGTTTTGTGTGTAGGCGCTGTTCCTCCTGTCTCTTCGGGTTCTTTTTTTTTTTTTTTTTTTTTTTAAGAGTGTGACACTGGGACAGGCAGAAACTGCCCTCATCAACAAAGGCCCGGGCACGAGAAAATACCAAGACGAAGGAAAAGAAAAAGGTTAAGGGCAAGGCAGAGATGAGGTAATGTCACACAAAGGAAAACGACAGACAGAAAAAACAGTCAAAGTAAAGAGGACCCAGAGATATGGAGGACTAGGCTCTGAGATGACGATAGATCTGCTTTTTGAAGGATGAAAGGTCATAAGAACTAGGAAAGACAGAAGGAGGAAGAGAGTTCCAGAGTCTGGAGGTAGATGGGAAGAAGCAGTCGCTGCACCGACCACAATGCAAGCTACAAATCTCGACACAGCACCTGTGAAATGAGGCCGCTTGGCGAGTGTTACGCGGCCACGGCAGTGGAGGAGAGATGCAACTCGCCAACTCATCAGAGCAGCGATGGAAGTAGTAGTGATAGAAAAGCGAAAGGGAAGATACCTTCTTCATGACCAAGCTGAAATAATGGTGACAAACATTATCATGGCTAAAAATCAAAGTTTATTTTATCAATTTAGCTTATTCTTTCGGACAAATAATGTATATACTGCAGCTAGAAAAAAAATAAAGAAACATTCAGAGATTCGCGTCCTTTATCACTTAATATCTCTCTTTAAAATGTCGAAAATCGAATAATAATCTCATTGGCGGAGTAGGGGACAAAACAAAAATAAAATAAAATCTGCATCTCAGCATCTGGGCAGGTGGAAAATCACGTTGTCTTAAAAATATCTCTGAATAGATATCTCAACGGCTACGCACCTCCCATTCAAACTATGCTCATATGGCTTGCATTAAGACACGGGTGACGCCTGGGAAGAGTCCTCCCAGACCCTGTCCCCATCCTGCTCCCTAACCAACTTTTCTGCGGTTCCACCCATGAGAGCATCCCTCCCATGATACCCCTGTCCAGCCATACCCATTCTCTCCTGCACTCACTCACTTCCAAAACTCGCACTCCCTTTCTCTCTGTATAACTTCCCCTCTGGTCATTTGTCTATTTACTACGCAAGCGTTCCCTTCCCCGTCACTCTGAAGGAGTGTGACGTGGACCCGCGAGCGGCCCGGGGGTCGCTTGACTGCGTCACCAGTCCCAGGTCCTCCCTATACTACCCAACTACGGTGCGTTAGGGTGATACCCCAAACCTCCCTATCACGGCACAAGTTACTCTACTCTCTTTTACCGCCTGCATAATGTCTAAATGAACAAAAATAAAACTCGTCATATCAAACTGTAAAGATCTTAATAATATCACAAAATTTCCTTATTCTTCTAAGGAATGCCATACACGTATTTTAACATAATAAAATCTGTGCAATTATTATTACTTTATAATAAAGTGGACGGGGCGGGGGGACTAGGAATCCCCCCTTGTACCAACCTCCTGTGAGACGTCAAAGAAGAAGGGGAGAATAACTTTTCCCCAAACTGTTTTCCTTTTTTGATGTCGGCTACCCCCCAATTAAAGGGGGAAACAGCCAAGGTATATGTATGTATGTAATAACGACGTTGTAAGATCGATCGGTCATTCCCGCATTCCTTTCTTGGAAAGCACATGTGATAAAAGAAAAACCTTAAAAGCGGATTCAAGTGTATTTCTCACTATAATTCTTACGCGCATTTTGGAGTATATAAAAACTTATACTTATATTCTTTTTGTAAGCACTGTCAGTTTTCGCTTTAAGAAGTTAATATAAAAATGATTTCACATGTACATTAACTCTTTTTCAATTAATATCAATACATTCACCTGTATAATAATTAACTTAGGCAATAATAAAAATAAATGGGACACCCTTCATACGCAATTACTCGTTATATTGCTCAAATTATAAAAAAAATCGAGTTTATTACTGCTTATAGCTAATAATACAAATTATACATGTAAGTAATGGATACAGAAATTCTACTTATATTAATTTACTAAAGCCATACTCCCTTTTATATGCAGGGTGGCTGAGTCAATGAATAACTACAGAGTAAAATGGCGGAGTCCTCCGACCTCAATTTCTTTTTATAATTGTCCCATTACTTACTGGATACAAATTACAAGTACTTAGCTAATTTGGGGTGCTGCTTGAAGAACGTCACGGCCACAGGCACTAGAGGAGGGGGTTTTCCTTTCTTCTGAGCTCTCTGATTTTCTCGCCGACGTTGCCCATATGTCTCGTAAAGTCGTCGCTTCACCATCACAGGCATCTTTAGTCAAATTCAACAACATATAACGATTAGTAGGGGCGTTTTCTCTCAAAGCCATATTCACAGTGCGGCACACAGTGATATACATGGAGGGCGTTGAATCTTTCTCCCAGCTGAAGCTTCTCAGTCTTCGTGAACAAAATTTCATCGTCTTTTCTTCTGAGTCATAATTCATGAAACAGTTCCTACTGCGGGGGATCTTGCCTATATGGGGACAGGGGAGAGGGGTGACTGGCTCTGGTTTCTCGATACTGTGAGCATGGTCGGAGCCTGAGGTGCTTTTCTTGGTGTCGCTTGCCTGTAAGCGTCTAGAAGTTTCTTCATTCGACGAATCTTTCCTACCTCGAACATTGCTTGCAGAGATGCATTAATATTACTTTTTTCTTGTCTCTTCACTGTAACAACGGCGTGGATTCGTAATGAGCTGCCACCAGATGTCGTTTCGTTTTTTATCTTACCAGGCCAGAGCTACAGCGTGCAAGGTGATAATAGATATTCCAAGTTCTTTACACTAATGTTTATTCAGAAGCTTCATGTAATTTATGCCCCAAAGCTCACATTTCTACAATACCTACACCACACAGTTCCCCACCCCCTTCGGGGGAGACTTCTATATAGGACATAGCTCTGCCCCCAGCAAAGCCTAACTTCCAACTGAAGTGCTCTCTGGTATGCTTTCCTCTCTGGTGGGTGGGTTTTCGAGTGCGCATTTTGCCTTCTACCGGCCTAAAGGTAAAGTTACAACAGTTGACTTTCTTAGCCCTTAAGACAGAACCCCCACGATAAACGAGGGAGCATTGTATATACAGTAATCCCTTGCTATATTGCGGTTCACCTATCGCGAATTCAGTTCATCGCGGATTATATATATATTATATAATATATATTATATATATTATATATATATATATATATATATATATATATATATATATATAAAATGACACCAGGACGGGCCAAAAAATAATAAAATAAAACAGCCTTTATCAGGCCTGCGCATGAAGAATACATAAAGTAAAGAGAAACAGAGATGGAGAGTGTAATAACCTGTCAGATGTGAAGGGATTATAAATGTTGTGTAATGAATATCCAATTCTCTACTGGGTTTTAATATACCTCTACATTACTTTTATGATGTCTATTCCAAAAATTCTCCTTAGATCTTTTTCTTACTATTATTATTATTGGCAACAATAATTTTCCTTTGATGATGATTGTGGAGATTATTATGATTATAATTATTGTTATTATTATTATTATTATTATTATTATTATTATTATTATTATTATCATTATTGTTATCAAGGGCTCATCATTGTTTGTAAGTCTGTTGGTTTATTTACTTTAATAACTGTTACAGTGCCCCTCCCTAGTTGGCTGGGACAAAGGGAGTTTGGGGGGTTGGGTAAAATAGAATGTTGGGGGGGGAGAGAGAGAGAGAGAGAGAGAGAGAGAGAGAGAGAGAGAGAGAGAGAGAGAGAGAGAGAGAGAGAGAGAGAGAGAGAGAGAGAGAGAGAGAGAGAGAGAGAATTATATTTTATATTATTAATTTATTGCACCAAGGCGTCAGACATTACATGAACACATACAATATCAATGGCAACATAATGCTTCAAATGGATACACAACCAAGAATAGAACATAGTTTACAGGGAGGTGTACACATTGATAATACATTGCTGCATACTAACACACAACTCAGTATGGCAGCACAGAGTACATTAGATACAAAACTAAAGCTCAGAGAAGCACAGAACACACAAACACATTACAAACAAAACAAAACAGAATTATACAGTAACATACAAAGATATTATATACGTAACAATATAATTAATGGCCACCAAAGTAAGGATAACGAGCAAGAATAACAAAGTACATTATATACAAAAGTAAAGCTCAGAGAAACACAGAACACACAAGCACATTACAAACAAAAACCAAACAGAATTATACAGCAACATACAAAGAAAATATATAATGGTATATATAATACAATATAATTAATGGCACCAAAGTGAGGATAACGAGCAAGAATAACATGAAGGTTGTCATCATTAAGTAAAAACGAGCAGATCTGTATTAAGTTCTGACCTCGTGGTAAAACATCTCTCACCGTGGGGCACTGAAGACAATAGCAGTCAAGAGTGTTAGCATTAGGACGGTCGCATAATTTACAGCAGGTGTACTGTGGCATATCTAGAGTCTGGGAGACCTGCCATAAAGGCCGATACCCCATTCTGAGCCGAGCACTAACTACATTGTTTTTCCGCACCATTAAGCCGCGTCTGCGATACTTGTAGCGACTGTGAAGAAAGTGATCATGGTGCTGTATGGACACACTGTTGGCCCTCTCCGTGTCCCTGCGCCAGACCGTCATGGCAAACCCAGCTGAGTAGATGATGTTACGTAGGCATCGGAGGGAGGGCTCAGCGTCCACAGCATGCCCATCCAGCATACAGGCCGCCTTGGCAAGACGATCCGCTGTGTCGTTGCCAGTCAGCCCAATGTGAGAGGGCGTCCATACAAACGACACAACAAGAGAAGCATCCTGAGCGGCCGCGAGGCGACATAGTATATCTCCCACAGCACGGCCACAGATGGGTCTTGGCGAGGATAGGGCTTGTAGGGCCGATTGGGAGTCATAAATTATTACCCCATTCACTCGTCGTCGAACAAGGAGACTCACGGCATCCAAGATGGCATTCAGTTCACAGTAGGTGGAGCTCGACGAGGTGGGTAGTCTACGGCCAATCCATGAATCAGCCGGCACAGGCGGCTCCATGGTGGGGGAAAACACAGCACATGCCGCCCTCCCATCTGCTTGCTCAGAACCATCAACATAGACGTGGTGTGCTGCAGGGACAGATGTGGACACATCAGCGATAGTCTCCAGAGCTAACTGTCTCTGCAGGGGGGGATAGACATCCTTCGAGGTCGGTGTATATGTGACAGCGGGAAGGGGGACACGCCAGGGTGGTAAATCTGGGACAGCCGCCTGCACAGACAGGTCGATGTCAAGGCCACGGAGAATGTCACTCACCACCCTGATAAGGTTATGACCTCCTGCTCGAAGTGGGAGCCTGGGTGCGTCTGGATCCAGGGACGTCCTCATGACAGCAGAGAAGTACGGAGCAAGAAAGGGGTAGTGAAGACACTTAACAGCAAAATAGGACACATTGGCATAAATCCTCTCCACAAGAGGGGGCAAGTTGAGCTCCAACTGCATACTCACAATACGGGTAGAGAGAGAACATCCCAAGATAAATCTCATGACTCGATTCTGGAACTTTTCAAGTGGCTCGAGAGCTGGTCTAGGAAGTTGACACAAGGCAGGAGACAGATAGTCGACCACTGACCGAAGTAGTAGGATGTAGAGGGTCCTCGCCACTGGGATGGAGACTCCTGCAGCATTGTTGGCAAGCCACTTGACAGGGGCATAGCGGGGCTCCAGACGGTCAAGAAGGCTCTTCACAAAGGGATGAATTCGTTGACGTGCAGGTATAGTGGGGGTGATCCGGACTGGTGCACCTAAATACATGTACTGTGTGCAGTGAGGGATGACATTACTACCCATGGGGAATGCGGGCAGTGCTCTGCAGTTGCGTGAAGTAAAATTCCTGCTTTTTTCTGGGGAGATAATAAGGCCACAGGAGGTAGCAGACACGTAAAAATCATGGAGCATGTGCTGAAGGTCGTGAGTTGAGGTCGTGTAGATGCATATGTCGTCCGCATAGCAGGTAACTGTAGTACCGGGGATGACAGGAAGGAGGGAGAGGAGACGATGCATAAGGATATTGAATAGAAAAGGACTTAGCACACCCCCCTGAGGAGTGCCCAGTTCAAACCGGTCATAGGAGCTATACGACCCTTTAAAAAGGACACATGATGTTCTGTTGCAGATATATCCCCATATCCATTTCAGTATGTTCCCCCAAACTCCAAAGTCCACCAGCTGGTCAAGAATAATTTCCCTGTTGGCTATATCGAAGGCAGATTTGAGGTCCAGGAAGGCGACCACACTGGTGGGAGAAAGACGGGTGTAGAGTTCAGCGAGGCAGTGATGTGTGCTCTGTTGTGGGAGGAAACCACAAAGACTGGGGGAGAGTTTATCCTGTAGACGGTGCATGAGCCGGGCAAGAAGGATGCATTCAAACACTTTGCTGAAGCAGGAGGTGAGGGAGATAGGCCTAAATTTGTCGGTTCCAGGTTTTGGTAGAGGAATAATAGTGCTTCTGGTCCAGGCAGAGGGCACATGCCCCAAGCAAAAGCAAAGATTGAAGAGCTGCAGTAGGGGGTTACCAGGAACTTTCTGAAGAAGACGGAAAACTTGATATGTAAGACCATCCTCCCCAAGGGCAGTAGCCTTAATCCTAGCAAGAGCACGTCGTAGTTCATCCTCTGTGAATGGGATGTCATCCTCTTCATCCGTCTGTAGTACTGCACCCATTAGGCGGAGGTTACGAACACTGCGGCGGGAGGAGAGTGCCTCTTGAACGTTCCCGGGAAGGTTGCAAGTTTGTGACTGCGCTGACCAGGTAGTAATGAGGTCCTGAGCATACTCAAGTGGACTGTGGTGTAGAGCACAGGTGGGTTTCTTCTTGACAGCCTTCCTTATAAGATGCCACATAGTCCCAGCACTAGTCTGATGGTTAATACTATCCGTAAATTTCTGCCAATACTCCGTGTGCACGCACTTCTGCAGGGCAACCAGATCATTCCTCGCCAATGGATATTGGTGCAGGTGGTCAGGGGTGGGCTGCCTTTAAAAGGAGAGTCCAGCATCCACAGCTGTCCTTTCCGCCTGGGCAATACGCTGATCCAGAGTCCAGGAATGGGCCTCAGGGCGACGTGGAACGTGTGGTCTGAGAACATAATGCGTGTAGAAGTCATGTGTAGAATTCACCAGTGAGTTGTATAAGCTGTCTGGAGAAAGGAGATCAAAAGTGGGAAGGAAGTGAGAGATAAAGGAAATATAAGTGGGGCAGTATTTGGGAGGGATAGAGATGCGGGTGCGGTGATGGGGGAGGGTAGGTGGAGTCTGAAGTATGGAGTATTTCAGACTAAGGGCAACAAGGTCAGAAAAGAGAGAAGGGATAGAAGAGCAGGAGACATTAGGTACCACAAGGCCAGCTGTGAGAATGTGATCTACAGTACCCCCACGAGCGTGTGTGGCACCACCATTATCCCAGTGAGTGAGGCAGTAGCGGCTGATGTAGTCGAGCAGAGGCTTGCCACCGCAATTGGGAGTGGGAGATGAGTCACCAAGGGCGGGGTGTCTGGCGTTAAAATCCCCCATATAGATCATTCCACTGTCTGTAGGTATTGGAAGGGCTGGTAGAATAATCACACCTGGGGCAGAGTAGACATTGCACAATTGAAGAGTACCATTCCCAACAGTGATTTCAAAGAGCTGAAAGGTCATATCAACTTGTGCAGAAGAACCAAGGAGCGTGTGAGGTATGGAGGAATGAATGTAGGTAATGAGTCCTCTTCTGGTATAATGCACATATGAAACATACCCTGTAAGCATAGGAGCCTCCTCCCCTGGTGGAGCACCACCAGGAAAAGCCTCTTGTATGAAAATAACCTGCGGATGATGACTATAAACATAGGCTCTAAGTGCAGAGAGTTTAGGAGAGTGGCTAATTCCAAAGGCATTCCAAGAGATGTCATGAAATTGTATGCGACTAGCGAATCTTATTCTTATTTTTGCGGAGGGCAGAAGTGGGCGGGGCACTGTCAGACAGAGCATGGGATGAAGAAGACCTGGGGTGCACAACAGTCAACTTCTCAAGGTGGGAGGCGACCTTATTAAACTTGTCAGTGAGTCGTGATGGTGTCGATAACAGCATGATGAGACTCGACCAAACTTGCGAGAGTCCTTTCCACTGTATCTTGCTGGGTGACCATACTGTCAATGCGGGCACCTATGGTATCAAGGCGAGCTGTGAGAGCTGTACAGCGGGACTGCAGGGTAGCAACAGCCTTACGGAGAGCAATGATGTCAGCAGAGTCAGTAGGACGTAGAGAGGAAGTTGCGGCGATGAGTGGTGGCAGGGGCAGTGGAGTGCGCTCAGGTGGTGTGGCATGAGACCGTCTAGCACAGCCATGCCAGACATTGACCCCAGGCATGTTGCATCGAACACACTTCCACTGTGAAGTGTCTGGCGGAGGCTGAGATGTGGATCCCGAAGCAGTATCACAAGCAGCGGCAGCAGCAGATGAGGCAGGTATACGGTGAGGGCAGAAGCGTGTGTCATGGGCAGCAGCACACCACGCACATCTGGCCGGAGCAGAACAATAGCGTGAGATATGGCCAATACCCCAGCATTTAAAACACCAAGGCTGCTTGTCCTTCATCCTGCGCAATTCACAGGAAGGGAGGCAAGGGAGAAAGGAAAACTCAACGACTGGTGGGGGTGGTTCAGGGAGACTCCAGGTGATGACAATACGGTTGATAGGCTCCCCGTCCTGAAAGAACCGTCGAGCAGTGTGCACTCCTGGTAGCTCCTTGGCAAGGGAAGGGTCAAGTGCAATAGGGTAGCGAGTAATGAGGTATGTTGGGAACTTACGGGGCAGCTCAATTGAGTCCTGAATATCGCAACGTAGAGAGAGAAAATCCCCATTTGTGACCCTGTCACGAGTGGGGATTTTCTTAGAGAGAGAGAGAGAGAGAGAGAGAGAGAGAGAGAGAGAGAGAGAGAGAGAGAGAGAGAGAGAGAGAGAGAGAGAGAGAGAGAGAGAGAGAGAGAGAGAGAGAGAGAGTAATACTTTATTTCCATTTCAATACAATGGGTATTCGTCAGCCAGGGTAAGCCCCAACCCCCCACTGTGGTGTCCACCCACAGCAGTTCCTGCCAGTAAACAGCTTAAACTCTCGGTCTTGGACGGGAACCGATCTTTCGACCTCATGAATGCGAAGCCAGCGCGTTACCACTGTACTAGCCAGCAGAGAGATGCATCCTTTAAAAGTTCCATCAGGACATGAAGACAGAGAGTGAATTTAAAATTAAAATGGAGGGAAGTTTATTATTAGATTTCTCTCTCTCTCTTTGTTTGGGGTTTATCTAATTTTCAAGACTATAGTATTATTAATATTCCTTGGTTATAAACAATATTCTATTTATCTGCACGAAATCTTAACATAAATAATCAGGTGAGAGAAAAAGAAAACGTATACAATTCGTTCAAAGAAAACGTATATCATACTGTATTCATGGGACACTTAAATGAAATATATATACTCTCTACACGCTATTTCCCTGACGAAACTATATCGACAGTTTATTTGCTGTTTGACAGAGAGAGAGAGAGAGAGAGAGAGAGAGAGAGAGAGAGAGAGAGAGAGAGAGAGAGAGAGAGAGAGAGAGAGAGAGAGAGAGAGAGAGAGAGAGAGATGCATCCTTTAAAAGTTCCATCAGGACATGAAGACAGAGAGTGAATTTAAAATTAAAATGGAGGGAAGTTTATTATTAGATTTCTCTCTCTCTCTTTGTTTGGGGTTTATCTAATTTTCAAGACTATAGTATTATTAATATTCCTTGGTTATAAACAATATTCTATTTATCTGCACGAAATCTTAACATAAATAATCAGGTGAGAGAAAAAGAAAACGTATACAATTCGTTCAAAGAAAACGTATATCATACTGTATTCATGGGACACTTAAATGAAATATATATACTCTCTACACGCTATTTCCCTGACGAAACTATATCGACAGTTTATTTGCTGTTTGACAGAGAGAGAGAGAGAGAGAGAGAGAGAGAGAGAGAGAGAGAGAGAGAGAGAGAGGAGAGAGAGAGAGAGAGAGAGAGAGAGAGAGAGATCTTTAATTAACTCTTGTTCATTCAACCAAAACTACATTATTTATTGTAAAAATAATGGTGTAATGACAAATTCGTAATAATAATAATAATAATCATAATAATCTCCACAATCATCATCAAAGGAAAATTATTGTCGCCAATAATAATAATAATAATGAGATCTAAGGAGAATTTTTGGAACAGACATCATGAAAGTAATGCAGAGGTATATTAAAACCCAGAAGAGAATTGGATATTCATTACACATCTTTTACAATATTTTCACATCTGACAGATCATTACACTCTCCATCTCTGTTTTTCTTTACTTTATGTATTCTTCATGTCCAGGCCCGATAAAGGCTGTTTTATTTTGTTATTTTTTGGCACATCTTGGTGTCACAATTATATATATATATATATATATATATATATATATATATATATATATATATATATATATATATATATATATATATATATATATATATATATGATGCTCCTACTTTGCGGTTTTTCACCTATCGCGGGTGGTCCCAAAACCTCTGATAAAGCTGTGGAAAAGCTTGGGATTTTCTTTAGCCTTCCTGGTGATGTCCCTCTCATAATCTCTCTCTGCCTCTCTCCTTTTACTTAGGTAGTCATTTCTTGCTCTTTTGTAGGTTTGCCAGGCATTTATGTTTTTTCTCCTCCTATACCTTTTCCAGCATTTGTTTCTCCACTCCTTAGCTCTTTTACACCCATTATCGAACCATTTCTCTCTGGCATGAATTACACCTACTTTGGTGACAGGTATGCAGCAATCTACTATCTTCCCATATTTCTCACAAAAGATGTCATACATTTCTTGTACAGATTTGTTGTAAAATAAGGTTCTCCAGTCAATAACTGCAAAAAGCTCATTCATTTTGATGTAATCTCCTTTCGGATAGTTCCTCCTCATGTCCTCAGTGCCTCTACTCTCAGGAAGAATATCTTCAATGATATACTCCATCAACAACACACAGTGGTCACTCTTTCCAATTGGTGGTTCATACTCAATATTTTCAATATCCAACACATTATCTGTGAACACTAGATCAAGTAGTGATGGCTCATCCCCACCCCTGGCTCTTGTTGGTTCCATTACATGTTGGTGTAGGAAATTCCCTTGTACGCAATCTAGGAATCTTGCCCTGAATGAGTCCTCACCACTGTGTGGGTCAAGATTTATCCAATCTATCTCTTTATGATTAAAGTCTCCCATAATCAAAATCCTACATTTTTTTCTCCCGTGCCATGTTAACAACTGAGTTTATGACTTCAATAGTACCTATATGACTTTCCTCATAAATTTCAAGCCTATTTTGGTTCCTTGGTGGGTTGTATACAACAGTTATTATAATGCTCTCTGACCCAGTATTTATGCGAGCAACAAGAAATTCCCTGAACTCACTTTCTATAGCCAAGTTTATTTCTTCAACTTGAATCCTCTCACTTATGAGCAGTGCTATCCCTCCACCAGTCCTCTCAGATCTTTCAACCCTTAGTATTCTGAAGCCCTTAGGAAAAACTGTGACACTGTTTATGTCCTCACTCAACTTAGTCTCTGTAATTGCTACTCTATCTGCCTTACTGTTGTGAATCCTATCTTTTAATTCTACTGGCTTACCAGCTAATCCATCAGTATTTGTGTATAACAATCTTAATGAGGCCCCATCCCCTGATCTTCTGTCATTATCTTCTTTATCTCCCCTTTGTCTGGAAGTATTCTGTAACGAAAATTTTTCTTCTCTTCTTCATTTCTTTCATCATTTAACCTTCTTGCCTCTTGCAACAAGTTTTTGATCTTTCCCATCTCTTCCTGTGTTCTGTATCGTCTAATGAACACTTCTTTGCATTCTTGAAGGTCTTTTAGACTTTTTTTTCTCAACAATATTTCCCTACATGTTTCCCCTCTCAAAGGTTACTTTTGTTGGTCTCGGCTTTCCTTCCCTCGAATATTTACCTAGTTGGTGTATGTTTACAATATCCTCAGGACCACATACTACTCCAAGCTTTCTTATCAGGTCTACAACCCTAGCTTTATTTTCTTCAAGTCTCCCCTGCCATGTTGGCTCCTGGGATTCACTTATGCCTGAGATTACCACTGTCTTCTCCTTATCAAGTGCCTGTCTGATGAGTGGGTTTGCCCTTTCCATCACAACGTCTTTCATTTTGTCGATTACTGTCTCTTTATAGTCAACTGTTTGTATGTTTTCCAGTGCCACCACCTTTACAGCCTCTTTTACTGCCACATTCCCCTTTAGTGCATCAGCAAAGGAAGTTTTCATGGCATCATTTTCCATATTCAGCTCCTGGAACTCTTTTCTGAACTGTTCAATGTTTTCCTTAATCTGGACATTCCAAGCAGCAATCTCGTCTCTCTCAGAAGAGAGCAGTGAACTAACATCTAATTCCTTTAGGTTGTCATTCAGCTGTTTGTTTTTATCTTCTTGTTTAGAAATTCTAGATTCTAGTTGACTCTTTTCCCCTTCCAGCTTCTTTATTCTTTTTTCTAGTTCCTTTCTCTCCTGCCCTTGTGCTTTATTTGCTTCCTCCAAAGATCTTATTTGTTCTCTGAGTGTTTCATTCTCTTTCATTTCTCCATCCATATTCCGAATTTTATCATCAAGGCTTATAACCATTTCCTCTAACTTCTTGATTCTCTGTTTAAGTCCCCTGATGACTACCCCTTCTCCCGACCCATGGGTGGGAGAGGTTTGGGACAGAGATGGCCTCATTTTTATGTTCTCCCTCTCATAGAATATAGAAAGAAGATGAGAAAGAGGAAAAAAAAGAAAAGATAAAAACTTTTAATTGAGCTTCACACAGAATTTTTATATCTCCATATAAGTGCTATTTAGTGACTCAGTTTGTCTCTTTTCTGGTAACACACATCTTAACTTAAAAACTTGACCATGGTAATTTAAGTATAAAAAGAAAAAGAAAAACAAAAGTCAAACCTGAAGGAAAATTCGAATATGTGTTTGAGGTGGCACCCACCTGTTTCTGCTATATATTCTTCCTAACTGATAAACTGACTTGCTAACCAAGATATGTTATCACGGGATTAGACTTTACATTTAACTCAATATATATACAAAATAAAAAAAATAGTAAAAGAGAAAGCTAAAAGAAAAGCAAAAAAAAAAGGAAGAAAATAAGACTGCTGTACTACTTGGCAACTTAACTCAGTACTGTTGACAGGTGGATATTTGGTAATTTTTTTTTCTTTTATTATTCAATTATTTCGTGTATCAAACTAACTAACTAGTTAATATAAATGGGAAGGATACTGATTTTAACAATATATAGAACCACAGGATCAGGTAAACGGCTTAAGAGCTTTCCCCAGTTTACACAAAAAATTAGGTAATGTGATGTGATGGCTCCACCTCTGGCAACTCTTCTAGATTTCCCTCAAGGCAGAACTGGACGGCAGCTTCTCTCTCTCCTCACGAAAATGTTCTCAATTTTTTTTCCTTTAATATGAACAGTCTCGTCTTACAACAAATATAAGTTTTTGTACTCACAATACTCTGCAGGATTTCAGATTTATGGAAATTATGGTAAAGTTTTCCACTAAGCACTTAGTCACTCAAAACACCAGTAGTAATTTAAGAGGAGCAGTTTCGTGTGTCACTACCTAAATGTGTGTGTGTGTGTGTGTGTGTGTGTGTGTGTGCGTGTGTGTGTGTGTGTGTGTGTGTGTGTGTGTGTGATTACCTAATTGTGTTTACGGGAAAGAGCCCAAAGCTCGTATCTTCCCATCTCCTGATCGGCTCCATTTTCTACTTAGTGATATTTATCATAGCTGTCCTTAAAACTATGGATTGAGATAGCATTAACTACCTCCTCGCTTAGCGAATTCCAATTATCAACTGCTCTTACACTGAATAAGTATTTCCTTACATCCTGCAAAGAAGTTTTCTTACGAAGCTTCAAACTATGACCTCTAGTTCTAGAGCCTGCCATATCAAAATATTGATCCCTATCCACTCCATCGTAACCATGAAGGAATTTAAAGACTGTCACCATATCTCCCCTCCATCTTCTAGCTTCCAGTGATGGTAAGTCTAATTACCTCAGCCTCTCATCATAACTGAGATTATGTATTTCTGGCACCAGTTTTGTGGCATGTCTTTGAACTTTTTCAAGCTTAGCTATGTGCTTTTTCAAGTGCGGATTCCAAAAGGGGGCTGCATATTTGAATTTTGGCCTCACATAGTTACATAAATATTTCTGAACATTTCCTTGTCCATGTGCCTGAAGGCTATCCTTACATTTGATAAGAATGCATATGCTGCCCTTACTATGCCATTTATATGTATTTCTGGAGACATATCTGCCAGTATGTTTACTCCTAGATCTCTCTCATTTTCTGTCTCTTGACGTTGTACTCCAGCCACCGAGTAGTCAAGCTTGGGCCTTCTTGCACTTGTACCCATTCTCATTACCTTACATTTTGAAGTATTGAATTTCATTAGCCACTTTTCTGACCACTCATGCAGACTATTTAGATCTTCCTGAAGTTCTCTACCATTGTTCTCGTTTCCTACTTTCTTCACAATCTTTGCATCATCTGCAAACATATTCATGAATGAATTTACAGACTCTGGTAGGTCATTTACATATACAAGGAACAAAAGTGGCCCTAAAACTGAACCCTGTGGAACTCCACTACTAACTCTTCTCCATTCAGACACTGAGTGTCTTACTCTAACCCTCTGTTCCCTTCCTTCTAAGTAAGTTCTTATCTATTCCAAGACATTTCCATTTATTCTAGCCATTGCTTGCAGCTTCCTAATAAGTTTCCCATGTGGAAAAGTGTCAAACACTTTCTGGAAGTCTAGGAATATGCAATCTGCCCAGCCCTCTCTTTCCTGTAAGATTCGGCTTACCTCATCATAAAATTCTAATAAGTTTGTTACTGTTGATCTACCTTCTCTGAAGCCATGTTGCCTAACTGACAAAAAGTTGAAGGATTCCAAGTGAAGAGAGATATGTTTCCTTAGTAGTTTCTCCACAACTTTGCAAACTATGCTGGTCAAGGAAACTGGTCTATAGTTCAGAGCCGTATCCCTCCTTCCCTTTTTGAAGACAGGTATCACGTTTGCTTATTTCCAGCATCTTGGACTCTCCCCTGACTCCAGTAACTTTTTAAATATGATACTTAGTGCCACTGATATTGAGTGTGTGCATTTTTTAAGAACATGAGGGGATATGTCATCAAGACCTGTAGCTTTATGAACATCTAAATCCATCAGCGCTTTGCATACCTCTGTGTCTGTAAGGTTGATGTTCTCTAATACAGGCCCTTCAGCTTCTATCTCTGCAATCTGAGGGGGTGGGCTATTTTCTACTGTAAATACTGACTGAAACTCCTTGTTCAATTCTTTGCAGATCTTTTCATCTGCCTCAGTGATGCTTCCATCCGCTCTCTTTAGCCTTAAAACCTGTTCTTTTACCTTCAGTTTTCCTCTGATAAAGCTGTGGAAAAGCTTGGGATTTTCTTTAGCCTTCCTGGCGATGTCCCTCTCATAGTCTCTCTTCTTTTACTTAGGTAGTCATTTCTTGCTCCTTTGTTGGTTTGCCAGGTATTTATGTTTTTTCTCCTACTATACCTTTTCCAGCATTTGTCTCTCCACTCCTTAGCTCTTTTACACTGATTATCGAACCATTTCTCTCTGGCATGAATTACACCTACTTTGGTGACAGGTATGCAGCAATCTACTATCTTCCCATATTTCTCACAAAAGATGTCATACATTTCTTGTACAGATTTGTTGTAAAATAAGGTTCTCCAGGCAATAACTGCAAAAAGCTCATTCATTTTGATGTAATCTCCTTTCGGATAGTTCCTCCTCATGTCCTCAGTACCTCTACTCTCAGGCAGAATATCTTCAATGATATTCTCCATCAACAACACACAGTGGTCACTCTTTCCAATTGGTGGTTCATACTCAATATTTTCAATATCCAACACATTATCTGTGAATACTAGATCAAGTAGTGATGGCTCATCCCCACCCCTGGCCCTCGTTGGTTCCATTACATATTGGTGTAGGAAATTCCCTGGTACGCAATCCAGGAATCTTGCCCCGAATGAGTCCTCACCACTGTGTGGGTCAAGATTTATCCAATCTATCTCTTAATGATTAAAATCTCCCACAATCAAAATTCTACATTTTCTCTCCCGTGCCATGTTAACAACTGAGTTTATGACTTCAATAGTACCTATATGACTTTCCTCATAAACTTCTAGCCTATTCTGGTTCCTTGGTGGGTTATATACAACAGTTAGTATAATGCTCTCTGACCCAGTATTTATGTGAGCAACAAGAAATTCATTGAACTCACTTTCTATAACCAAGTTTGTTTCTTCAACTTGAATCCTTTCACTTATGAGCAGTGCTATCCCTCCACCAGTCCTCTCAGATCTTTCAACCCTTAATATTCTGAATCCCTTAGGAAAAACTGTGACAATGTTTATGTCGTCACTCAGCTTAGTCTCTGTAATTGCTACTATATATGCCTTACTGTTGTGAATCCTATCTTTTAATTCTACTGCCTTACCAGCTAATCCATCAGCATTTGTGTATAACAATCTTAATGAAGCCCTATCTCCTGACCTTCTGTCATTATCTTCTTTATCTCCCCTTTGTCTGGAAGAACTCTGGAATGAAAATTTTTCTTCTCTTCTTCATTTCTTTCCTCATTCAACCTTCTTGCCTCTTGCAACAAGTTTTTGATCTTTCCCATCTCTTCCTGTGTTCTGTATTGTTAAATGAACACTTCTTTGAATTCTTGAAGGTCTTTTAAACTTTTTTTCTTAACAATATTTCCCAACATGTTTCCCCTCTCTCAAAGGTTACTTTTGTTGGTCTCGGCTTTCCTTCCCTCGAATATTTGCCTATTTGGTGAATGTTTACAATATCCTCAGGACCACAAACTACTCTAAGCTTTCGTATCAGGTCTACAACTCAAGCTTTATTTTCTTCAAGTCTCCCCTGCCATGTTGGCTCCGGGGATTCGCTTATGCCTGAGATTACCACTGTCTTCTCTTTATCAAGTGCCTGTTTAATCAGTGGATTTGCCATTTCCATCACAACGTCTTTAATTTTTTCGATTACTGTCTCTTTATAGTCAACTGTTTGTATGTTTTCCAGTGCCACCACCTTTACAGCCTCTTTTACTGCCACATTCCCCTTTAGTGCATCAGCAAAGGAAGTTTTCATGGCATCATGTTCCATATTCAGCTCCTGGAACTCTTTTCTAAACTGTTCAATGTTTTCCTTAATCTGGACATTCCAAGCTGCACTCTCGTCTCTCTCAGAAGAGAGCAGTGAACTAACATCTAATTCATTTAGGTTGTCATTCAGCTGTTTGTTTTTATCTTCTTGTTTAGAAATTCTGGTTTCTAGTTCACTCTTTTCCCCTTCCAGCTTCTTTATTCGTTTTTCTAGTTCCTTTCTCTCCTGCCCTTGTGCTTTATTTGCTTCCTCCAAAAATTTTATTTCCTCTCTGAGTGTTTCATTCTCTTTCATTTCTCTATCCATATTCCGAATTTTATCATCAAGGCTTATAACCATTGCGTCAAAATCGTTGATTTTTGTTTTGGTCTCCTAATAGCTACCCCTCCTCCCGACCCATGGGTGGGAGAGGTTTGGGACAGAGACGGCCTCATTTTTATGTTTTCCCTTTCACAGAATATAGAAAGAAGAGAAAGAGAAAAAAAAGAGGAAAACTTTTATTTAAGATTCACACAGAATTTTTATATCTTCTTATAAGTGCTATTTAGTGACTCAATTTATCTCTTTTCTGGTAACACACATCTTAACTTAAAATTTGACTATGGTAATTTGAAGATAAAATGAAAAAAAAAAATGCAAACAAAAGTCAACTTGAAGGAAAATTCGAATTTGTATCTGAGGAGACACCCACCTGTTTCTGCTATATATTCTTCTTAACTGATACACTCACTTGCTAACCAAGATATGTTATCACAGGATCAGACTTTACATTTAACTCAATATATATATATATATATATAAAATAAATAATAGTAAAAGATAAAGCTAAAAGAAAAGAAAAAAAATTTGAAGAAAATAAGACAGCTGTGCTACTTGGCAACTTAACTCAGTACTGTTGACAGGTGTATTTTTGGTATTTATTTAATTATTCAATTATTTCGTGTATCAAATTAACTATCAAATTAATATAAATGGGAAGGATACTGATTTTGTATGTGTGTATGTATGTATGTATATGTATATGTGTGTATGTGCGTGTGTATATATATATATATATATATATATATATATATATATATATATATATATATATATATATATATATATATATATATATATATATATATATATATATGACTATGTGTGTGTGTGTATATGTATGCGATTACCTAATTGTGTTTACGGGAAAAAGCCCAAGCTCGTATCTTCACGTCTCCTGATCGGTTCCACTTTCTACTTAGTGATACTTTTCATACCTGTCCTTAAAACTATGGATTGAGATAGAATTAACTACCTCCTTGCTTAGCGAATTCCAGTTATCAACTACTCTTACACTGAAAAAGTATTTCCTTACATTCTGCAAAAAAGTTTTCTTACGAAGCCTCAAACTTTGACCTCAAGTTCTAGAGCCTGCCATATCAAAATATCGATCCCTATCCACTCTATCATAACCATGAAGACATTTAAAGACTGTCACCAAATCTCCCCTCCATCTTCTAGCTTCCAGTGATGGAAAGTCTAATTCCCTCAGCTCTCATCATAACTGAGATTACGTATTTCTGGCACCAGTTTCGTGGCATGTCTTTGAACTTTTTCAAGCTTAGCTATGTGCTTTTTCAAGTGCCGACTCCAAAAGGGGCTGCATATTCGAGTTTTGGCCTCACATAGGTTACATAAATATTTCTGAACATTTCCATGTCCATGTGCCTGAAGGCTACCATTACATTTGATAAAATTGCATATGCTGCCCTTAGTATGCCATTTATATGTATTTCTGGAGACAAATCTGCCAGTATGTTTACTCCAAGATCAAACTCATTTTCTGTCTCTTGAAGTTGTACTCCAGCCACAGAGTAGTCCAGCTTGGGCCTTCTTGCACTTGTACCCATTCTCATTACCTTACATTTTGAAGTATTGAATTTCATTAGCCACTTTTCTGACCACTCATGCAGACTATTTAGATCTTCCTGAAGTTCTCTACCATTGTTCTCGTTTCCTACTTTCTTCACAATCTTTGCATCATCTGCAAACATATTCATGAATGAATTTACAGATTCTGGTAGGTCATTTACATATACAAGGAACAAATGAGGCCCTAAAACTGAACCCTGTGGAACTCCACTACTAACTCTTCACCATTCTGACACTGAGTATCTTACTCTAACTCTCTGTTCACTTCCTTCTAAGTAAGGTTTTATCCATTCCAAGACATTTCCACCTATTCTAGCCATTGCTTGCAGCTTCCTAACAAGTCCCCCATGTGGAACAGTGTCAAACGTTTCTGGAAGTCTAGGAATATGCAATCTGCCCAGCCCTCTCTTTCCTGTAAGATTCGGCTTACCTCATCATAAAATTCTAATAAGTTTATTACTGTTGATGTACCTTCTCTGAAGCCATGTTGCCTCACTGACAAAAAGTTGAAGGATTCCAAGTGAAGAGAGATATGTTCCCTTAGTAGTTTCTCCATAACTTTGCAAACTATGCTGGTCAAGGAAACTGGTCTATAGTTCAGAGCCGTATATATATGTGTGTATGTGATTACCTACTTGTGTTTACGGGAAAGAGCTCAAAACTCGTATCTTCCCGTCTCCTGTTCGGTTCCATTTTCTACTTAGTGATACTTATCATACCTGTCCTTAAAACTATTGATTGAGATAGCATTAACTACCTCCTCACTTAGCAAACTGAACCCTGTGGAACTCCACTACTAACTCTTCTCCATTCTGACACTGAGTATCTTACTCTAACCCTCTGTTCCCTTCCTTCTAAGTAAGTTTTTATCCATTCCAAGACATTTCCACCTATTCTAGCCATTGCTTGCAGCTTCCTAATAAGTCTCCAATGTGGAACAGTGTCAAACGCTTTCTGGAGGTCTAGGAATATGCAATCTGCCCAGCCCTCTCTTTCCTGTAAGATTCGGCTTACCTCATCATAAAATTCTAATAAGTTTGTTACTGTTGATCTACATTCTCTGAAGCCATCTTGCCTCACTGACAAATAGTTGAAGGATTCCAAGTGAAGAGAGATATGTTCCCTTAGTAGTTTCTCCATAACTTTGCAAACTATGCTGGTCAAGGAAACTAGTCTATAGTTCAGAGCCGTATATATATATATATATATATATATATATATATATATATATATATATATATATATATATATATATATATATATATATATATATATATATATATATATATATATATATATATATATATATGTGATTACCTAATTGTGTTTACGGGAAAGAGCCCAAAGCTCGTATCTTCCCGTCTCCTGATCGGTTCCATTTTATACTTAGCGACACTTATTATACCTGTCCTTAAAACTATGGATTTAGATAGCATTAACTACCTCCTCGCTTAGCCAATTACAATTATCAACTACTCTTACACTGAAAAAGTATTTCCTTACATCCTGCGAAGAAGTTTTCTTACGAAGCTTCAAACTATGACCTCTAGTTCTAGAGCCAGCCATATCAAAATATCGATCCCTATCCACTCTATCATAACCATGAAGGAATTTAAAGACTGTCACCATATCCCCCCTCACTCTTCTAGCTTCGAGTGATGGTAAGTCTAATTCCCTCAGCCTCTCATCATAACTGAGATTGCGTATTTCAGGCACCAGTTTCGTGGCATGTCTTTGAACTTTTTCAAGCTTAGCTATGTGCTTTTTCAAGTGCGGATTCCAAAAGGGGGCTGCATATTCGAGTTTTGGCCTCACATAGGTTACACAAATATTTCTGAACATTTCTTTGTCCATGCGCCTGAAGGCTACCCTTACATTTGATAAAATTGCATATGCTGCCCTTACTATGCCATTTATATGTATTTCTGGAGACAAATCTGCCAGAATGTTTACTCCTAGATCTCTCTCATTTTCTGTCTCTTGAAGTTGTACTCCAGCCACCGAGTAGTCAAGCTTGGGCCTTCTTGCACTTGTACCCATTCTCATTACCTTACATTTTGAAGTATTGAATTTCCTTAGCCACTTTTCTGACCACTCATGCAGATTATTTAGATCTTCCTGAAGTTCTCTACCATTGTTCTCGTTTCCTACTTTCTTCACAATCTTTGCATCATCTGCAAACATATTCATGATTGAATTTACAGACTCTGGTAGGTCATTTACATATACAAGGAACAAATGTGGCCCTAAAACTGAACCCTGTGGAACTCCACTACTAACTCTTCTCCATTCTGACACTGAGTATCTTACTCTAACCCTCTGTTCCCTTCCTTCTAAGTAAGTTTTTATCCATTCCAAGACATTTCCACCTATTCTAGCCATTGCTTGCAGCTTCCTAATAAGTCTCCCATGTGGAACAGTGTCAAACGCTTTCTGGAGGTCTAGGAATATGCAATCTGCCCAGCCCTCTCTTTCCTGTAAGATTCGGCTTACCTCATCATAAAATTCTAATAAGTTTGTTACTGTTGATCTACATTCTCTGAAGCCATCTTGCCTCACTGACAAATAGTTGACGGATTCCAAGTGAAGAGAGATATATTCCCTTAGTAGATTCTCCATAACTTTACAAACTATGCTGGTCAAGGAAACTGGTCTATAGTTCAGAGCCGTAATATATATGTGTATGCGATAACCTAATTGTGTTTACGGGAAAGAGCCCAAAACTCGTATCTTCCCGTCTCCTGATTGGTTCCATTTTCTACTTAGTGATACTTATCATACCTGTCCTTAAAACTATGGATTGAGATAGCATTAACTACCTCCTCGCTTAGCAAATTCCAATTATCAACTACTCTTACATTGAAAAAGTATTTCCTTACATAATGCAAAGAAGCTTTCTTACGAAGCTTCAAACTATGACCTCTAGTTCTAGAGCCTGCCATATCAATATATCGATCCCTATCCACTCTATCATAACCATGAAGGAATTTAAAGACTGTCACCATATCTCCCTCAATATTCTAGCTTCAAGTAATGGTAAATCTAATTCCCTCAGCCTCTCATCATAACTGAGATTACATATTTCTGGCACCAGTTTCGTGGCATGTCTTTGAACTTTTTCAAGCTTAGCTATGTGCTTTTTCAAGTGCGGATTCCAAAAGGGGGCTGCATATTCGAGTTTTGGCCTCACATAGGTTACACAAATATTTCTGAACATTTCTTTGTCCATG
Organism: Halocaridina rubra; assembly: GCA_037179515.1. NCBI lineage: Eukaryota > Metazoa > Arthropoda > Malacostraca > Decapoda > Atyidae > Halocaridina > Halocaridina rubra. Next base: position 38,438 of record JAXCGZ010000226.1, read on the forward strand.
CGCCTGAAGGCTACCCTTACATTTGATAAAATTACATATACTGCCCTTACTATGCCATTTATATGTATTTCTGGAGACAAATCTGCCAGAATGTTTACTCCTAGATCTCTCTCATTTTCTGTCTCTTGAAGTTGTACTCCAGCCACCGAGTAGTCAAGCTTGGGCCTTCTTGCACTTGTACCCATTCTCATTACCTTACATTTTGAAGTATTGAATTTCCTTAGCCACTTTTCTGACCACTCATGCAGACTATTTAGATCTTCCTGAAGTTCTCTACCATTGTTCTCGTTTCCTACTTTCTTCACAATCTTTGCATCATCTGCAAACATATTCATGATTGAATTTACAGACTCTGGTAGGTCATTTACATATACAAGGAACAAATGTGGCCCTAAAACTGAACCCTGTGGAACTCCACTACTAACTCTTCTCCATTCTGACACTGAGTATCTTACTCTAACCCTCTGTTCCCTTCCTTCTAAGTAAGTTTTTATCCATTCCAAGACATTTCCACCTATTCTAGCCATTGCTTGCAGCTTCCTAATAAGTCTCCCATGTGGAACAGTGTCAAACGCTTTCTGGAGGTCTAGGAATATGCAATCTGCCCAGCCCTCTCTTTCCTGTAAGATTCGGCTTACCTCATCATAAAATTCTAATAAGTTTGTTACTGTTGATCTACATTCTCTGAAGCCATCTTGCCTCACTGACAAATAGTTGACGGATTCCAAGTGAAGAGAGATATATTCCCTTAGTAGATTCTCCATAACTTTACAAACTATGCTGGTCAAGGAAACTGGTCTATAGTTCAGAGCCGTATATATATGTGTATGCGATAACCTAATTGTGTTTACGGGAAAGAGCCCAAAACTCGTATCTTCCCGTCTCCTGATTGGTTCCATTTTCTACTTAGTGATACTTATCATACCTGTCCTTAAAACTATGGATTGAGATAGCATTAACTACCTCCTCGCTTAGCAAATTCCAATTATCAACTACTCTTACATTGAAAAAGTATTTCCTTACATAATGCAAAGAAGCTTTCTTACGAAGCTTCAAACTATGACCTCTAGTTCTAGAGCCTGCCATATCAATATATCGATCCCTATCCACTCTATCATAACCATGAAGGAATTTAAAGACTGTCACCATATCTCCCTCAATATTCTAGCTTCAAGTAATGGTAAATCTAATTCCCTCAGCCTCTCATCATAACTGAGATTACATATTTCTGGCACCAGTTTCGTGGCATGTCTTTGAACTTTTTCAAGCTTAGCTATGTGCTTTTTCAAGTGCGGATTCCAAAAGGGGGCTGCATATTCGAGTTTTGGCCTCACATAGGTTACACAAATATTTCTGAACATTTCTTTGTCCATGCGCCTGAAGGCTACCCTTACATTTGATAAAATTACATATACTGCCCTTACTATGCCATTTATATGTATTTCTGGAGACAAATCTGCCAGAATGTTTACTCCTAGATCTCTCTCATTTTCTGTCTCTTGAAGTTGTACTCCAGCCACCGAGTAGTCAAGCTTGGGCCTTCTTGCACTTGTACCCATTCTCATTACCTTACATTTTGAAGTATTGAATTTCCTTAGCCACTTTTCTGACCACTCATGCAGACTATTTAGATCTTCCTGAAGTTCTCTACCATTGTTCTCGTTTCCTACTTTCTTCACAATCTTTGCATCATCTGCAAACATATTCATGATTGAATTTACAGACTCTGGTAGGTCATTTACATATACAAGGAACAAATGTGGCCCTAAAACTGAACCCTGTGGAACTCCACTACTAACTCTTCTCCATTCTGACACTGAGTATCTTACTCTAACCCTCTGTTCCCTTCCTTCTAAGTAAGTTTTTATCCATTCCAAGACATTTCCACCTATTCTAGCCATTGCTTGCAGCTTCCTAATAAGTCTCCCATGTGGAACAGTGTCAAACGCTTTCTGGAGGTCTAGGAATATGCAATCTGCCCAGCCCTCTCTTTCCTGTAAGATTCGGCTTACCTCATCATAAAATTCTAATAAGTTTGTTACTGTTGATCTACATTCTCTGAAGCCATCTTGCCTCACTGACAAATAGTTGACGGATTCCAAGTGAAGAGAGATATATTCCCTTAGTAGATTCTCCATAACTTTACAAACTATGCTGGTCAAGGAAACTGGTCTATAGTTCAGAGCCGTATATATATGTGTATGCGATAACCTAATTGTGTTTACGGGAAAGAGCCCAAAACTCGTATCTTCCCGTCTCCTGATTGGTTCCATTTTCTACTTAGTGATACTTATCATACCTGTCCTTAAAACTATGGATTGAGATAGCATTAACTACCTCCTCGCTTAGCAAATTCCAATTATCAACTACTCTTACATTGAAAAAGTATTTCCTTACATAATGCAAAGAAGCTTTCTTACGAAGCTTCAAACTATGACCTCTAGTTCTAGAGCCTGCCATATCAATATATCGATCCCTATCCACTCTATCATAACCATGAAGGAATTTAAAGACTGTCACCATATCTCCCTCAATATTCTAGCTTCAAGTAATGGTAAATCTAATTCCCTCAGCCTCTCATCATAACTGAGATTACATATTTCTGGCACCAGTTTCGTGGCATGTCTTTGAACTTTTTCAAGCTTAGCTATGTGCTTTTTCAAGTGCGGATTCCAAAAGGGGGCTGCATATTCGAGTTTTGGCCTCACATAGGTTACACAAATATTTCTGAACATTTCTTTGTCCATGCGCCTGAAGGCTACCCTTACATTTGATAAAATTACATATACTGCCCTTACTATGCCATTTATATGTATTTCTGGAGACAAATCTGCCAGAATGTTTACTCCTAGATCTCTCTCATTTTCTGTCTCTTGAAGTTGTACTCCAGCCACCGAGTAGTCAAGCTTGGGCCTTCTTGCACTTGTACCCATTCTCATTACCTTACATTTTGAAGTATTGAATTTCCTTAGCCACTTTTCTGACCACTCATGCAGACTATTTAGATCTTCCTGAAGTTCTCTACCATTGTTCTCGTTTCCTACTTTCTTCACAATCTTTGCATCATCTGCAAACATATTCATGATTGAATTTACAGACTCTGGTAGGTCATTTACATATACAAGGAACAAATGTGGCCCTAAAACTGAACCCTGTGGAACTCCACTACTAACTCTTCTCCATTCTGACACTGAGTATCTTACTCTAACCCTCTGTTCCCTTCCTTCTAAGTAAGTTTTTATCCATTCCAAGACATTTCCACCTATTCTAGCCATTGCTTGCAGCTTCCTAATAAGTCTCCCATGTGGAACAGTGTCAAACGCTTTCTGGAGGTCTAGGAATATGCAATCTGCCCAGCCCTCTCTTTCCTGTAAGATTCGGCTTACCTCATCATAAAATTCTAATAAGTTTGTTACTGTTGATCTACATTCTCTGAAGCCATCTTGCCTCACTGACAAATAGTTGACGGATTCCAAGTGAAGAGAGATATATTCCCTTAGTAGATTCTCCATAACTTTACAAACTATGCTGGTCAAGGAAACTGGTCTATAGTTCAGAGCCGTATATATATATGTGTATGCGATAACCTAATTGTGTTTACGGGAAAGAGCCCAAAACTCGTATCTTCCCGTCTCCTGATTGGTTCCATTTTCTACTTAGTGATACTTATCATACCTGTCCTTAAAACTATGGATTGAGATAGCATTAACTACCTCCTCGCTTAGCAAATTCCAATTATCAACTACTCTTACATTGAAAAAGTATTTCCTTACATAATGCAAAGAAGCTTTCTTACGAAGCTTCAAACTATGACCTCTAGTTCTAGAGCCTGCCATATCAATATATCGATCCCTATCCACTCTATCATAACCATGAAGGAATTTAAAGACTGTCACCATATCTCCCTCAATATTCTAGCTTCAAGTAATGGTAAATCTAATTCCCTCAGCCTCTCATCATAACTGAGATTACATATTTCTGGCACCAGTTTCGTGGCATGTCTTTGAACTTTTTCAAGCTTAGCTATGTGCTTTTTCAAGTGCGGATTCCAAAAGGGGGCTGCATATTCGAGTTTTGGCCTCACATAGGTTACACAAATATTTCTGAACATTTCTTTGTCCATGCGCCTGAAGGCTACCCTTACATTTGATAAAATTACATATACTGCCCTTACTATGCCATTTATATGTATTTCTGGAGACAAATCTGCCAGAATGTTTACTCCTAGATCTCTCTCATTTTCTGTCTCTTGAAGTTGTACTCCAGCCACCGAGTAGTCAAGCTTGGGCCTTCTTGCACTTGTACCCATTCTCATTACCTTACATTTTGAAGTATTGAATTTCCTTAGCCACTTTTCTGACCACTCATGCAGACTATTTAGATCTTCCTGAAGTTCTCTACCATTGTTCTCGTTTCCTACTTTCTTCACAATCTTTGCATCATCTGCAAACATATTCATGATTGAATTTACAGACTCTGGTAGGTCATTTACATATACAAGGAACAAATGTGGCCCTAAAACTGAACCCTGTGGAACTCCACTACTAACTCTTCTCCATTCTGACACTGAGTATCTTACTCTAACCCTCTGTTCCCTTCCTTCTAAGTAAGTTTTTATCCATTCCAAGACATTTCCACCTATTCTAGCCATTGCTTGCAGCTTCCTAATAAGTCTCCCATGTGGAACAGTGTCAAACGCTTTCTGGAGGTCTAGGAATATGCAATCTGCCCAGCCCTCTCTTTCCTGTAAGATTCGGCTTACCTCATCATAAAATTCTAATAAGTTTGTTACTGTTGATCTACATTCTCTGAAGCCATCTTGCCTCACTGACAAATAGTTGACGGATTCCAAGTGAAGAGAGATATATTCCCTTAGTAGATTCTCCATAACTTTACAAACTATGCTGGTCAAGGAAACTGGTCTATAGTTCAGAGCCGTATATATATGTGTATGCGATAACCTAATTGTGTTTACGGGAAAGAGCCCAAAACTCGTATCTTCCCGTCTCCTGATTGGTTCCATTTTCTACTTAGTGATACTTATCATACCTGTCCTTAAAACTATGGATTGAGATAGCATTAACTACCTCCTCGCTTAGCAAATTCCAATTATCAACTACTCTTACATTGAAAAAGTATTTCCTTACATAATGCAAAGAAGCTTTCTTACGAAGCTTCAAACTATGACCTCTAGTTCTAGAGCCTGCAATATCAAAATATCGATCCCTATCCACTCTATCATAACCATGAAGGAATTTAAAGACTGTCACCATATCTCCCTCAATATTCTAGCTTCAAGTAATGGTAAATCTAATTCCCTCAGCCTCTCATCATAACTGAGATTACATATTTCTGGCACCAGTTTCGTGGCATGTCTTTGAACTTTTTCAAGCTTAGCTATGTGCTTTTTCAAGTGCGGATTCCAAAAGGGGGCTGCATATTCGAGTTTTGGCCTCACATAGGTTACACAAATATTTCTGAACATTTCTTTGTCCATGCGCCTGAAGGCTACCCTTACATTTGATAAAATTACATATACTGCCCTTACTATGCCATTTATATGTATTTCTGGAGACAAATCTGCCAGTATGTTTACTCCTAGATCTCTCTCATTTTCTGTCTCTTGAAGTTGTACTCCAGCCACCGAGTAGTCAAGCTTGGGCCTTCTTGCACTTGTACCCATTCTCATTACCTTACATTTTGAAGTATTGAATTTCCTTAGCCACTTTTCTGACCACTCATGCAGACTATTTAGATCTTCCTGAAGTTCTCTACCATTGTTCTCGTTTCCTACTTTCTTCACAATCTTTGCATCATCTGCAAACATATTCATGATTGAATTTGCAGACTCTGGTAGGTCAATTACATATACAAGGAACAAATGTGGCCCTAAAACTGAACCCTGTGGAACTCCACTACTAACTCTTCTCCATTCTGACACTGAGTATCTTACTCTAACCCTCTGTTCCCTTCCTTCTAAGTAAGTTTTTATCCATTCCAAGACATTTCCACCTATTCTAGCCATTGCTTGCAGCTTCCTAATAAGTCTCCCATGTGGAACAGTGTCAAACGCTTTCTTGAAGTCTAGGAATATGCAATCTGCCCAGCTCTCTCTTTCCTGTAAGATTCGGCTTACGTCATCATAAAATTCTAATAAGTTTGTTACTGTTGATGTACATTCTCTGAAGCCATGTTGCCTCACTGACAGAAAGTTGAAGGATTCCAAGTGAAGAGAGATATATTCCCTTAGTAGTATCTCCATAACTTTGCAAACTATGCTGGTCAAGGAAACTGGTCTACAGTTCAGAGCCGTATATATGTGTATGTGATTACCTAATTGTGTTTACGGGAAAGAGCCCAAAACTCGTATCTTCCCGTCTCCTGATCGCTTCTATTTTCTACTTAGTGATACTTATCATACCTGTCCTTCAAACTATGGATTGAGATAGCATTAACTACCTCCTCGCTTAGCGAATTCCAATTATCAACTACTCTTACACTGAAAAAGTATTTCCTTACATCCTGCAAAGAACTTTTCTTATGAAGCTGCAAACTATGACCTCTAGTTCTAGAGCCTGCCATATCAAAATATCGATCCCTATCCATACTATCATAACCATGAAGGAATTTAAACACTGTCACCATATCCCCCTCAATCTTCTAGCTTCTAGTGATGGTAAATCTAATTCCCTCAGCCTCTCATCATAACTGAGATTAAGTATTTCTGGCACCAGTTTAGTCGCATGTCTTTGAACTTTTTCAAGCTTAGCTATGTGCTTTTTCAAGTGGGGATTCCAAAAGGGGGCTGCATATTCGAGTTTTGGCCTCACATAGGTTACACAAATATTTCTGAACATTTCTTTGTCCATGTGCCTGAAGGCTACCCTTACATTTGATAAAATTACATATGCTGTCCTTACTATGCCATTTATATGTATTTCTGGAGACAAATCTGCCAGTATGTTTACTCCTAGATCTCTCTCATTTTCTGTCTCTTGAAGTTGTACTCCAGCCACAGAGTAGTCAAGCTTGGACCTTCTAGCACTTGTACCCATTCTCATTATCTTACATTTTGAAGTATTGAATTTCATTAGCCACTTTTCTGACCATTCGTGCAGACTATTTAGATCTTCCTGACGTTCTCTACCATTGTTCTCGTTTCCTACTTTCTTCACAATCTTGCATCATCTGCAAACATATTCATGAATGAATTTACAGACACTGGTAGGTCATTTACATATACAAGGAACAAATGTGGCCCTAAAACTGAACAATGTGGAACTCCACCACTAACTCTTCTCCATTCAGACACTGAGTGTCTTACTCTAACCCTCTGTTCCCTTCCTTCTAAGTAAGTTTTTATCCATTCCAAGACATTTCCACCTATTCTAGCCATTGCTTGCAGCTTCCTAATAAGTCTCCCATGTGGAACAGTGTCAAAAGCTTTCTTGAAGTCTAGGAATATGCAATCTGCCCAGCCCTCTCTTTCCTGTAAGATTCGGCTTACCACATCATAAAATTCTAATAAGTTTGTTACTGATCTACCTTCTCTGAAGCCATGTTGCCTCACTGACAAAAAGTTGGATTCCAAGTGAAGAGAGATATGTTCCCTTAGTAGTTTCTCCATAAATTTGCAAACTATGCTGGTCAAGGAAACTGGTCTATAGTTCAGAGCCATATATATATATATATATATATATATATATATATATATATATATATATATATATATATATATATATATATATATATATATATATATATATATATATATATATATATTTGTGTATGTGATTACCTAATTGTGTTTACGGGAAAGAGCCCCAAACTAGTATCTTCCCGTCTCCTGATCGGTTCCATATTCTACTTAGCGATACTTATCATACCTGTCCTTAAAATTATTGATTGAGATAGCATTAACTACCTCCTCGCTTAGCAAATTCCAATTATCAACTACTCTTACACTGAAAAAGTATTTCCTTATATCCTGCAAAGAAGTTTTCTTACGAAGCTTCAAACTATGACCTCTAGTTCTAGAGCCTGCCATATCAATATATCGATCCCTATCCACTCTATCATAACCATGAAGGAATTTAAAGACTGTCACCATATCCCCCCTCAATCTTCTAGCTTCCAGTGATGGTAAGTCTAATTCCCTCAACCTCTCATCATAAATGAGATTACGTATTTCTTGCACCAGTTTCGTGGCATGTCTTTGAACTTTTTCAAGCTTAGCTATGTGCTTTTTCAAGTGCGGATTCCAAAAGGGGGTTGCATATTCGAGTTTTGGTCTCACATAGGTTACATAAATATTTCTGAATATTTCCTTGTCCATGCACCTGAAGGCTACCCTTACATTTGATAAGAATGCATATGCTGCCCTTACTATGCCATTTATATGTAGTTGCCGTGGCTCAGTCGGTAGCGTCTCCGACTCTGAGGCGTCAGGTCGAGGGTTTGCGCCCCGCCACGGTCTGAGGTTAGCAAAGGCATGCACTCAGCGTAAGGATTACATCTGCCAAAACAAGTCCTTCGCAAGAAGGCAACCGTCCTAGCCCTTGGTTGATAAGGGAGTCCGTGACGTAAAACCGGAAAATACTATGCCATTTATATGTATTTCTGGAGACAAATCTGCTAGTATGTTTACTCCTAGATCTCTCTCATTTTCTGTCTCTTGAAGTTGTACTCCAGCCACCGAGTAGTGAAGCTTGGGCCTTCTTGCACTTGTACCCATTCTCATTACCTTACATTTTGAAGTATTGAATTTCATTAGCCACTTTTCTGACCATTCGTGCAGACTATTTAGATCTTCCTGACGTTCTCTACCATTGTTCTCGTTTCTTACTTTCTTCACAATCTTTGCATCATCTGCAAACTTATTCATGAATGAATTTACAGACACTGGTAGGTCATTTACATATACAAGGAACAAAAGTGGCCCTAAAACTGAACCCTGTGGAACTCCACCACTAACTCTTCTCCATTCAGACACTGAGTGTCTTACATTAACCCTCTGTTCCCTTCCTTCAAAGTAAGTTTTTATCCATTTCAAGACATTTCCACCTATTCTAGCCATTGCTTGCAGCTTCCTAATAAGTGTCCCATGTGGAACAGTGTCATACGCTTTCTGGAAGTCTAGGAATATGCAATCTGCCAAGCCCTCTCTTTCCTATAAGATTCGGCTTACCTCATCATAAAATTCTAATAAGTTTGTTACTGTTGATCTACCTTCTCTGAAGCCATGTTGCCTCACTGACAAATAGCTGAAGGATTCCAAGTGAAGGGAGATATGTTTCCATAGTAGTTTCTTCATAACTTTACAAACTATGCTGGTCAAGGAAACTGGTCTATAGTTCAGAGCCGTATCCCTCCTTCCCTTTTTGAAGATAGGTATCACGTTTGCTTGTTTCCAGCATCTTAGAATCTCCCCTGACTCCAGTGACTTTTTAAATATGGTACTTAGTGCCACTGATATTGAGTTTGCGCATTATTTAAGAACATGAGGGGATATGTCATCAGGACCTGTAGTTTTATGAACATCTAACTCCATCAGCGCTTTGCATACCTCTGTGGCTGTAAGGCTGATGTTCTCTAATATCGGCCCTTGAGCATCTATCTCTGCAATCTGGGGGGTGGGGTATTTTCTACTGTAAATACTGACTGAAACTCCTTGTTCAATTCTTTGCAGATCTCTTTATCCGTCTCAGTGATGCTTCCTTCCTCTCTCTTTAGCCTTAAAACCTGTTCTTTTACCTTCAGTTTTCCTCTGATATATATATATATATATATATATATATATATATATATATATATATATATATATATATATATATATATATATATATATATATATATACAGTGTTCCTTCAATTATTGCGATGGTCTGGTTCTGGGACCCGGGGCGAGACAGGAAAATTGCGGAGTAGGATTAGCCTATATGTACATAGATATTTTAATTTATTTTTACGTTTACACTGTGTAAACCCTCCCTGCACTGTTAAAAAAACACCCTTTACAATATAAATAACAGCATGCAACGTAAATTTGTATGTACGTGATAGGTAAACTTACCGTGAATGAGGTGATGATGATGTTTCTTGACTCAGGAGGAAATGATTTCGCAGCCAATAAAAGCTTTACGGCTGCTTTTTGGGGGAGAAAAACATGGTAATGGGGAGTTGCTTTCGCTGTTTCTTCTTTTGTTGGAAGATGGTATGGTAAGGAATCATGGCATTGTCGAGAAAATTACAGGTCACCGAACGAACCATATTATCGTCATATTCCTGCGAGAGTTGTTGGGCTGCTTTCACATGTTTATATATGGCTGCCAGACGTTCGAGTGTAAGGCCAGGTTCTTCAATTTCTTGGTGCGTTACCTGAACTTCTTCCTCTTCTTCGCTCGCTGATTTTGTCATTTCTTCCAAGTCTTCATCACTCAAAGGCTGCGAGTGGCAGGCAATCAGTTCATTCACATCTTCGTGAGTCATATCTTTAAAGCCTTCTCCTCCTAGCAATATTACGACCCTCTTCGCTGATTTATCAAAAGAACTGGTCGCTGTTTTCCTGATCTTTGCCTCGTCCTTTTTGATGTAGCGAAAAGTAGATTCATTGAGGCCAAAATAGCGTCTGACATCCGTTCGACATATCTAAGAGTTTCACCATATCTACTATGGTTAACATCCTCCTTTGCTGCTTAGGCTGACTACCAGAAGCCTTAGAAGATGAAGGACGTTTGGGAGGCATTGCAAAGGTTAAATTACGCGTGAAAACACAATCACAGGCAAAACGTATTAATAAGCACAACATGAACGGCGCACACGTGAGTTAGACTGAACGAGTGAGGCGAGACATTGGAAAATGGTGGGAAAAGCAAACTGCAATGAAAAAGCCAATCAGACCCCATGATACAGAACATACAGAAAAACAATTCTGTGGTTCGTCGTCTCCCGACCTTTCAGTCAATAGCATTCCATGAACTATCTCATGTAGGTGAGAGCCTTTTCGTTTTCCGAAACGCTGATAGCGGTAACGTATTTTACATGGTGCAATACTGTTGGTATTTATGTTTTTTATTATTTTTTCCTGTTTTATTATTCTTAGGCTAGGAAATACTTGTTTTATCAATAAAATAATGAAACTTTTAATATTCACTAGGTCACGTAGGTGAGAGCCTTTGCGTTTTCCGAAACGTGATATCGGTATCGTATTTTACATGGTGCAATACTGTTAGTACTGTATTTATGTTTTTTACTATTTTTTACTGTTAGGCTAGGAAATACTTGTTTTATCAATAAAATAATGAAAATTTTAATATTCACTAGGTCACGTAGGTGAGAGCCTTTGCATTTTCCGAAACGCTGATACCGGTATCGTATTTTACGTGTTGCAATACTGTTAGTATTTATGTTTTTTTACTGTTTTATTATTCTTAGGCTAAGAAATATGTTTTTTTATCAATAAAATCATGAAACTACTGGAAATTTTAATATATAGTATATGCTAACTCACTTAGGTGCGACCCCAATACATTGTACGCTATTGGACACTATTTGACATGATGCAATACCCTGTACTGTGAGTTATATATCTAAATTTATGTTTTTTACTATTTTATGTTTTTTACTGTTTTATTATTCGTAGGCTGGGAAATAAATTTTTTTTTTTATCAATTAAATAATGAAATATTTTTCAATAAAAAAAATGAGAATACTGAAAATTTTAATTTTTTTAATATTTTAATATTTTTGCATAAAATAAAATAATACTTTGCCAAAGAAAAACCGTGGTTCAGTGAAAACGTGAGCCAAGAAACACGATCCAGCGAAGGATCACTGTATATATATATATATATATATATATATATATATATATATATATATATATATATATATATATATATATATATATATATATATATATATATATATATGTATGTATGTATGTATATTTAATTACTATTATTAAGAATCTCTTGTTAATACAAATTAGCCAAGTATGGACTTCAATTCCTTTTGCGGCCTGTTTGTGGGGATTACAGACTAACCCCGGCGGGCATTTAAGATTGATATCTATTAATTCCATGTATAGCACCCCTGGGCAGGTCTTTTGTCTCCTTCTTTTCAAGTGTTCTTCTGTTTTGCTAGTTGTATCTCTTGCCATTGTACTTTGAGAAGGTGACCAGTTTAGGTTACGAAATTAATAAGTACATTTTATATATATATATATATATATATATATATATATATATATATATATATATATATATATATATATATATATATATTTTTTTTTTTATATAATGGGCTTTTCCTACCATATATAGAGAGAGAGAGAGAGAGAGAGAGAGAGAGAGAGAGAGAGAGAGAGAGAGAGAGAGAGAGAGAGAGAGAGAGAGAGAGAGAGAGAGAGAGAGAGAGCACATGTACTGTTACTTATGGGTTAGCTGAGTGTGAGCAAGAGTAAACTCTTAAGTTGATAAAAGTATATGTCAATGTATCTCCTCAGATCTTCAATATATTTTGACCTCTGAGGTAAGAACTATAGGGCTCATGGAAGCAGGGAACTTTATGAATGAAAACTAGCATCGCTAGATTGAAAATGTCTTTTCAGAATACCTCAAACAGGAATTTTTCTTAAGATACTTTAGTTGCTCCAGATCTTAAGAAACAGTTACTCATTTTTAACTATAAGTACTCATGTTCCAAGGAATTATCTATATCACAGTAGCATTACACACAATATAATTAATCTTCTAGGCATGACAGATATGACCTTATCAAGCTGAAAACTTGTATGCAAAATTCGTTTTAAAATGTTATTATGCTCTATATGACAGGGTTAGGCGACCCTAAATAATTAACATTATATATTCACAGTTTAAGAACCCATTATATTCATTTAAACATATGACAGTGCTAAGAATTAAATTCTCAGTTGACGGAGGAAACTTAACTTTCACAATTAGTTTTTCCCACTTCCATCAAAATTGTTTTGGGTTTCCAATTGTAGGGATAAGGTAGCACAGACTACAATATACTGAAAATCCATCACACTATAAGGAAATAAGATCCACAGACCACACTTACCAAAATCATATTTTCTTTAAAGGTGTCTTGAGATAAAGTCTGATTTGCAACATCATTTGTGCTTGGTATGAATGGTGAAGACAAAGAGGAGTCTATTTTACCAAGTTTTTTATTGATATCAACACCTGTTAAAAGAAATGAGGACAACTTCGTAATCTAAGAGTAATAAACTTAACAATTCATATAAATATAAAATGTCCCAAAAGTTAAAAGCACTTTCCATGAATATTCTAGAATTACGTATCTATAAATTATTATGAGTTATCTCATCAGCTACTTGATTTCAAAAGTAATTTTTTCTGTTCCAAATGACACGACATACCTCTTGAGCTAAGCAGATTGACCACAACTGTAACAAAATCACTGAGGTAACAAAGCTTCAACATACCCTTCCCATCCTCACCTATACCTGGCTGCTCTCTGGTAAGAAAAAATATAAGAAGGCAAGGACTGTCAAGTCCCTTCTTTCTTATCCTTTCAACTCAGTTCGTACAAAATTCAGAGTATATAATTGAGAATTTAATTTTTCTAGCTCACAAAAAAATACTATTTTATATATATCGTGCTGTACCGAAGACAATGCAGCAAATCTAGTTCACTGTATTGCCTAAAACTATCTTAAAAGAAAAAATTCTAAAGGTATCTATATGATGAAACCTGCATTAAATAAAAAAGTGTTTCCGTGAGATGGATGGGTTTTATCCAAAGTGGAGTGGGGCCCTTCTGCCTCCCATCATTCATTCTCTCTTTCCCTGTATTTTCTCTAATCTCCTGGGGTGGGGACAACAATACCTGTTCTGCGTTCCCTTGAACATTATAAAAGTCCACAAAATGGCTCGAACCATGGAGACAAGTTTTTTCCACCAAGAGTCAATGCATAAAAGAGCATTCTGCCATGAGAAATTCTCTCTCAAATAGTATGCTTATTGAAAAGGTGAGAGTAAAAGGGAGGACAGAGGCAAAAAGATTTTGAGAAAAAAGATGGATTTGTCAAGAAGTGAAAAAATGTTGAAAGGGAAGCATGTGCAGATCTTCTGGTGAATAGATGTCAGATATGTCTTAGCCATCTCCTATATGAAAGGGATTGCATGAACTTGTGTTTCATATATATATATATATATATATATATATATATATATATATATATATATATATATATATATATATATATATATATATATCCTTTGAGGGAGGAGGGCATGACTACTACTTCTGTGTTCCCATGAGTGTCATAAAAGTCCACTAAATGGGGTGGAGCGAGGGGACAGGGAATCCCCTCTTTATTATCTTCCTACAAAGTCAAGGGGGAATAAGGCATATATATATATATATATATATATATATATATATATATATATATATATATATATATATATATATATATATATATATATATATATATATATATATATATAAGCCATATTCCCATCTACCTCCAGACTCTAGAACTCTCTTCCTCATTCTGTCTTCCTAATTCTTATGGTCTATCATCCTTCAAAAAGCAGATCTATCATCATCTCGGGGCCTAGTCCTCCATATCTCTGGGTCCTCTGTACTTTGACTGTTTTTTCTGTCTTTCGTTTTCCTGTGTGAGACAATACCTCATCTCTGCCTTGTCCTTAACCTTTTTCTTTTCCTTTGTCTTAGTGTTTTCTCGAGGCCGAGCCTTTATTGATTAGGGCAGTGTTTACCTGTCCTGGTGTCACACTTAAAAAAAAAAAAGTATATATATATATATATATATATATATATATATATATATATATATATATACACAGTGTTCCCTCCCTTATCGCGGTAGTTCGGTTCCGGGACCCGGCGCAAACCAGGAAAATCGCGAAGTAGGATCAGCTTAAAAAAAAAAAAAAAAAAAAAAAAAAAAAAAATGATTATGACACCAGGACAGGCCAAAAATTATAAAATAAAACGGCCTTTATCAGGCTGTAAAGAGAAACAGAGATGGAGAGTGTGATGACCTGTCAGATGTGAAGGGATTATAAAAGATGTTGTCGCATGACTGAAGTCTTGTTGAAGTTATATGAAATCCTGAAACCTGAAACCTGAAGCAAGTCCTGAAGAGAGACTTGTGAGGCTAGAGGTCAAAGGTGAGATTGAACACTCTCCGGTGTTTTGCTGGGATAAGGCCAATATTAAAAGGGTCACAAAGATATATGGCTGGTCCCATGGAACTCAGCACCTGGCGTCAAGTACCTCAAGAGGGTGTGAGATATCAACAAGTCCTCTATTCCCAATACCACACACGAACATTTGACCTATATGTATGTACATGACCTGGGGAGATACCCAATGGCAACAGACAACTGCCACCCTCTCCTTTGCAAAAGGCTTGTTGAAATAGCTCCTCCCCAAAATTGGAGGGACTCCACTTCGAACCTGGAGTTAATTTGCAGGACTGGATGTCACTTGAGTTTATTGGCAGGACTGGATGTCAAGCCACGCCCTGCCCTTGGGGTATTTCAAGAAGCCTCCGGGGCAGACACAGTTAGTTAGAGACCGGGCCTTGCCAGCAGCAGACTTAACACAGCACAGCTTAGCTAGCCTCCCCCTTTGGGGGTGGGAATCAGGAATTAGTCGTGACAGGAACAGTAGTAATGGGAGCTCTGAGTACATAGATGTTAAATAAGAATAAAACCATATAAAGATGTTTTTCACCAACTACGCTACCATAATTACAACTTGTATAAAATAGAAATCTCACGACATATTTGGTGTCATCAGGTGGAAAAGTAACCCCACTATACTACAAAATTGGTGACACTCGGTGGGACACTATCTTACAAATTGGTGTCATCAGATGGGATAGTAAATAGTACATCAGTTATCCTACAAATTGGTGACACTCGGTGGGACACTATCCTACAAATTTGGTGACAAGCAGTGAGATAACCCAGTCATCCTACAAATTTGGTGAACAGCTCGGGATCAATCCACGCCGATACTTCAAAGAAGAGAAAGAAGAATTAAAAATAGAAGAAAAAATATATAGCATCTATGGAAGAAAAGTTCAAGTGAAGAAACTTCTAGACGCTTACCAGCAGAGAGAGGGTGACGCCGAGAAAGTCAGGGCTCCCCCTTCACCTACAGTATCATATAACCAGATCGAGCCAGTCTTCCCCGCCTCCATATTGGCAAGGCCCCACGCAGCAGTAAAAGTATCAACGAGCGCATTCATGGAAGTCACCGTCGCACAGAGCCAAAGTGTGACCGGGGCATTGAGTGAAAATGCCCATTACAAGAAGTATATGTTGCCGGATCTGACCAAGAAGATGGCGATTCGTCGATTTTACTCGAGAGATGGAGAATTGGGCGGGAACCTCCTGCGCCCAGAAGAAAGAACCCCCCCCTTCCTTGACTTCTGCCATGAAGTTCTTCAGGACCACCTCCTTAAAATAGTTAAGTACTTGTGATCTGTATCCAGTGAGTAATGGGACAATTAGTAAAAGAAATTGAGGTCGGTGGACGCTGCCATTTTATCTTGTAGTTATGCTTTGACTCGGCCAACCCGCCTATAAGGGGTGCGGCTCCTAGTAATTAATAAAAGTAGAATTTCTGTACCCATTACTAACAAGGATAATTTGTACTAATAGCTATAAGCAGTAATAAACACCATATTTTGTTATAATTTTAATAAGATAAAGAAATTGCGTTGGAAGTGTGTTCCATTTATTTGTATTAATGCCTAAATTGAATTTTAAGAACACCAATGTATTGATTTTAATCGAAAAAATTAATGTACGTGTAAAATCATTTTTATATTAATTTCTTAAAGCGTAAGAAGTCGAGTGTTAAGATTGCACCTGTTTTCAAGGTTCTTTCTTTTTTTGTTTGTTTTTTTCTCCACAGGAGTAATGTTTTAGCGAAAGAAAGACATAAATGACACATCGTTCTTTTAATGTTGTTTTGATGGGGAATTAATATTACAATACGTGTGTGGCATGCCTTTTTGAAGAATAAGTTCCCTTGTTATATTATTTAGAGATGAGTTTTATTAATTTCGCGCTATGCAGGCGACAATATGAGTAAATTAGAGGAATTTGTGCTGTCCTGGAATAGGGAAGGTTTTTCAGTGTCACCCAAATGTAGCTTCAAGGGAGTAGAATGTTTGTTTGTTTGTTCGGTAGAATGGGACCTAGGACTGGTGAGGCAGTCTTGTGACCGCGCGGTCCAACCGAGATTTCACCTTTACTCTCCTTCAGAGAGATAAGGGAAGGGAAACTAACATGTTGTAAATAGAAGGGAATTTTACAGAAAGGGGATGATTGTCTTGAAAGTGATATAGCGAATGTGATAGAGAATGATTATGAATGACTGGGGGTATAATAGGGGGGTTGCTCTAGGGGGTGAAATCGCGGAAAGCACCGTTAGGAAACATGATTGGGGTCTCTCTACGGGGATTGTTCCCCCGCTCCGCCGGGTCCTTCTGCATGCCATATCAGAGTATTTTTATGGGAGGTGATGTAGCTGTTGCAATATCTATTGAGGGATATTTTTGAGAAAATGATTCTCCACCTGCCCAGATATGGTTGAGATGCCAAGTTTGTTTTATTTTTTGTTTCGTCCCCTACTCCGCCAATGAGATTATTATTTGATTTCCGAGAATTCCAAAATAGATATTACGTGATAAAGGACGTGAATCTATGAATGATTCTTTATTTTCTTTGCTAGCTGCAGTATATACATTATTTGTCTGAAGAGATAAGTTAGATTGATAAAATAAAACATTGCGAGTTTTAGCCATGATAATGTTTATCAAAATTATTTCAGCTTGGTCATAAAGAAAGAGTGTGAGCTGACACGAAATGACAACAAGAATGTTACACAGCCGTTTCCCGAATTTGAGAGAGCAGAAGTTGATCCAGAAGCCAAAAGAACAGGGGAGAAAACAGCGCCCACATGCGCACCCCCGTAAAAGCAAACAGACAGAACAGTTATATGTCGAACTTCTCCCTGTTCTGGAGGAAATTCTGTTGTATAGTAATTCAAATAATTCAAATTCGAGATAGTAAAAGAATATATATATTTTTTGTTTGAATTGTTCATGTACAACTCCTTACGAGATTTTGAAACTTAAGCAAAATGCATTCTTTACTGTTGCTAATGAAATATGATTTTTGTTTTATTATTGCATACACAGAGACAGACTTTTTATATTTTTTCAAATTCCCGTTTTTGTTATATAGTTCTTTTTGTATTGAAGAAATCTTTAAAATCTTAATTAAAGAGTTTTGAAAAGATTATCTAGAAATAATTATTGTTAATTACTATCACTGACATGAATTTAAAATTACAATTGAGCTAATTAAGATAATTGAGATTCTCAGAGATTATATGTTGAGTTTTAAATTTAAAATTAATGATGCTCAAGTCCTTTTAAGACGTTTGTGAAGAAAAAGATATTTGTACTTTTGTTGATAGTAGTAGAGATATTGTCACATATGATTGTAATATTTTGCTTTAATTTCATCAAGAGATATGTTGCCTTTTAGAGAGTGTGTGCTTCGACTCAACCCTCTGATTTATAGCAAGAAAAAGATAGTCATTATAGACAAGGATGTGTATGCTATTTCAGTAAAGTCTTTTGCTATTAAACAAAAAGGAAAGGATTTATGCTTCGACAGTTCTGCAGTTGTACACTAAATTATTTTGTTTTGTTTTTTTCTCTTTTTGATGTTAGAAAATGATTGCAGTTGTGCTCTGTCCCCTTGTATACTAGGGCAGGAAGTTAAGTCATTGCTCAGGGTTTGTTCACTTTCATTTGTTTATTTATTCTTTTATTATGTAGAGATACTCCGCGATGATTTATTTTTTATTTCAGTGCATGTAAAGGAAGGAAGCCTGTCTCGCCTAACCATGGGGGGGATACCGCGATGTATTTCAAGGTCGCCCAGTCTCTCTCTCTCTCTCTCTCTCCTACCTTTCACTCTACTCTGAGACTGACATGAGCTCCTTCCGATGCTAAGAGAATGTTGCCGTCATTGATTCTTTTTTTTTTTTTTCCAGCGAAGCTAGGCGATAATTGCGCCTACATTTTATTTCAGTTGATAAATTGTTGCATGCTGTTATTGCATAAATACTGACAAGACATCGGTAGTACCGACTTTTGCATAAATAATAGTGCCACATATCGCAACTGTTTAGAGAATAGACAAAACTCCCATTGACAAATTGGGGAGCCAGCAAGTTGCCACTTATGCTCTATATATATATATATATATACATAGATTATGACAGCAGGAATTTGAATAGTAAAAGAGACTGTGTTAGAATGAGCATTACTATGAAATATAAGTATAGAACTCTGTTCTTACTTCTGAATGTCAGTCTCTATTGTATATATATTGCTATTTCTGATTTAGTATTTTCATTTAAATTTTTATTATTCTTATTTTGATCATGATTATTAGTAATGTTATTATTATGTTGACTGATATTGTTGCTATCTCTCAATGGCCGTTTGGTAATTATTATTTTTGAAATGCAATCAACAGTAACCTGATGATTTGTATCTTTTATCTGAATTCATGCTTGATATTACTGTAGCCACTGCTAATAAGAATATTTCTTTAGTGGCTTTTCTCAGTATTTAATGATTGTTTTTTTTGATACCTATAGTAGAGTAATGTTATGTATCAGTTTCTCAGCTAAGTCCTAAGTATCTTGGAATAATAATCTAGTTGTGCAGACACATACCTTCCATTACCACCCTATTTCTAGGTAGCCCCGACCTGCAAGTTCTAAGTCTTTAGATTTTGTTCTCTCTCAAACAAGTCCCTGTTGCCAATTGAATAGAGATTGCAATCACTTGCAGTTGCAGGGGAGGCAAAGTATAGCCTCAGATTACCAACGTATGGCCATTGTTGGTACCCCGAAGTCATAGGGAACCTTTCTTACAACTGTAGTAGTGACATAGGTTCAAATTTTCATCCCGAGGTCTGCTCTGAAGGTACGTGTGTATTGCAGTACTGAAGAGAAATCGCTGTGACGTTGCAAGTCTCCTACAAGGGTGGTCTTAGTCAAGATCGGCCCGAAGGTAGGACGAAAAAGCCAGGCTGGAGGGGTTCGGAAGATGCATCAATCGCTTCCTTTTTGTCTTGCCTATCTTAGGAAGAAGATAATTTGTGGTAGTGTACGAACCTGGGCCTGCAGTGAAGACGGTGGGGGAGTGAAAAGGCGAGGACATAAGGAAACCGTTATATAATGCCTAGCAAGAATTTCATGAGCAAGGGAGGGAAACAAAAGTCTTTTGAAACATTTTAATAATACTTTAAACAGCCATGTAAAAGAAATGATGAAACAGAAGGAAAAAGGGAATCCCCATACATGTCCTAACTGTAGTGAAAAGAAAAGAAAAAAAAAAAGAAGTCTTTTAAAACATTTTAATAATACCTTTACAAGCCACGTAAACGCATTGATGGGATCCAAACAGAGAGAAAAAAAAAATCCCTATACATGTCCAAACTTTAGTGAAGAGAGAAAGGAAGGGTATGGAAAATCCCTTATTAGTTAATTAAAATTACCCCAGTATAAGAATTGAAAAAATGGGAAAGAAAATGTCCCCACCGTCTTTGACCACTGTGCTAAAAGACAAAATATTTTTTTTAATTTTTTTCGCTAGTTTTAAGGTAATTTTAAGCGAAAACTTAGAGTCTCCCTTAGATATAAGTTTTTAGAATAAGTGCCATTGAATCATGATTTAATCTTTGTGTCCATTAAGTTCTCATATCAATTGGTCTCTGAATAGTAATTGCATATTGAAATAGTGAATGTTTTGACTTTACACACAGTAAAACATGTTTTGTTTCAGGAGTAGTTTTTAAGGCTTAATTTTAAGACAAATCAATGCCCCCTAGTAACGATAGGAGTAGAAATTATAAGATAAGGTTTCTTATAGAAATTACTATTGATGTTATGGTCTATCGCATTTTAAATGTTTATACATGCGAATACTCTACCTAATTTGTTTGCTAATGTTCTACATGATTCATACTTTTATGGTAACTAACCAAATTTTGTCTTTTGAAGAAAGGAGAAACGTAGATAAAGTAACGTTATGATCTAAACTGACTTTTGATCTTAATTAATGTTTGTTATTAGTTACACATTGAAATGATACTGATTAAGGTTATTTTTGTTTAAATATAAGAAAATGTTTGTATTAAAGATTTCCAACAAGGAAATAGACTCTGCATGCTCTAGTTGTCTGTAGATTTACTTTAAAGGAAAAAAAAAAATCATTAATATATATATGCTATGTTTGTGTAATCTGTTTAGAGTTCATAGAAATAGGATTTCTTAGATAATAGCTTAAATAATTCGGCCCCGTTTTTATTGTAAACTAATGTTAGTTAGGGTATATCCAAGAGCACTCAAAATATAACCCATGATGAAACTGAAGTAAGAGATATTTCGGTGTAGTGGGGAGGGATGTCGCATGACTGAAGTCTTGCTGAAGTTATATGAAATCCTGAAACCTGAAGCAAGTCCTGAAGATAGACTTGTGAGGCTAGAGGTCAAAGGTGAGATTGAACACTCTCCAGTGTTTTGCTGGGATAAGGCCAATATTAAAAGGGTCACAAAGATATATGGCTGGTCCCATGGGACTCAGCACCTGGCGTCAAGTACCTCAAGAGGGTGTGAGATATCAACAAGTCCTCTATTCCCAATACCACACACGAACATTTGATCTATATGTATGTACATGACCTGGGGAGATACCCAATGGCAATAGACAATTGCCACCCTCTCCTCTGCAATAGGCTTGTTGAAATAGCTCCTCCCCAAAATTGGAGGGACTCCACTTCGAACCTGGAGTTAATTTGCAGGACTGGATGTCACTTGAGTATATTGGCAGGACTGGATGTCAAGCCACGCCCTGCCCTTGGGGTATTTCAAGAAGCCTCCGGGGCAGACACAGTTAGAGACCGGGCCTTGCCAGCAGCAGACTTAACACAGCACAGCTTAGCTAGCCTCCCCCTTTGGGGGTGGGAATCAGGAATTAGTCGTGACAGGAACAGTAGTAATGGGAGCTCTGAGTACATAGATGTTAAATAAGAATAAAACCATATAAAGAAGATGTTTTTCACCAACCACGCTACCATAATTACAACTTGCATAAAATAGAAATCTCACGACATATTTGGTGTCATCAGGTGGAACAGTAACCCCACTATACTACAAAATTGGTGACACTCGGTGGGACACTATCTTACAAATTGGTGTCATCAGATGGGATAGTAAATAGTACATCAGTTATCCTACAAATTGGTGACACTCGGTGGGACACTATCCTACAATGTGTAATGAATATCCAGCTCTCTGCTGGGTTTACTATACCTCTGCATTACCTTCATGATGTCTATTCTAAAACTTCTCCTTAGATCTTATTATTATTATTGTTATTGTTATTATTATTATTATTATTATTATTGGCCACAATAATTTTCCTTTGATGATGATTGGGGAGATTTTTATTATTATTATTATTATCATTATTATTATTATCATCACATCATTATTACTATGAATTCGTAATTAAACCATTATTTTTACTATAAATAATGTAGTTTTGGTAGAATGAACAAGAGTTACTTAAAGATTCTCTCTCTCTCTCCAACATTCTATACTACCCAACCCCCCACACTCTCTTTGTCCCAGCCAACTAGGGAGAGGCACTTTACACAGTTATTAAGAGTAAATAAACCAACAGATGTACAAACAATGATGAGCCCTTAATAATAATAATAATGATGATGATGATAATAATCTTGTCGTATGACTTCCGTCATGCTGAAGCCAGAATCTGAAACTTGTAACAGATCTTGAGCGGAAACGGTTGGTCGAGGGCACGGATATTTTATTACAATGTTTGTAGAAAGTGCCAAGGAAATATATGACCGGAACCGTGAGACTTAGGATCTGGCATCGAGAAGGGCAGGAAAGGACAGGAAGTTAGCCATTTCCTAAACCACAACAAACATAAGCAAGTGTTTCGTACGCAGGTACACGCCCAGGAGAGATGCCCAATAACTCCTCCCCGGAAGTAGGCGGGATTCCACTTTGAACCTGGCGTTGATTAGCTAGGACTAGATCTCACTGATTTCATTGGAGAATTGGATGTTAAGCCACGCCCTGCCCCTGGGGGTATTTCAAGAGCCACCCGGGGCAGAGACAGTTAGTTAGAACTTTGCCAGGGGCACGAATAGATCATAGATTGTGATAGTCATAGGGTGGGGGCATTGAGGCGTCAGTTGTGTTGTACTCTAGAATAAATATAAGTAAAGGATTCACTGCGTGTCCATTCTTACCTTGTAACCACACTACCTTGTACCCGTCAGGTACTAATAATTATAAGTTTATATACGTAGGAGGAAAAGCCCTACGTCAGTGGTGTCATTAGATGGGATAATCAAAACCTCTACGTCAGTGGTGACGCTCGGTGGGATAATAATAAAATCTCCACGTCAGTGGTGGCAGTGCGGTACGGATCTTCACGAGAGAAAAAAAAAAAAAAAAAAAAAAAAAAAAAAAAAAAAAAAAAAAAACATACGAAGAGACAGGTGAATGCCAGTGCAGACCCGTGCAGAGAAAATAAGAATGGCAAAAGCAGAAATCCAACATCTCCCAATTCAAGAAATGAGTGACGAGGCCAAACACCGGAGAATTCTCGAACTGGAGGAACAAGTGCGGCGCCTACAAGCACGCGCCGACGCCGCTCCGTCGAGAAGGAACTTGGCCGACGCCGACAGTGAAACCGACGCCTCAAACATCGACGAACAGCCGGCCGCTCCGAACCCCGTGGTGACACAGGGAACGCAGCAGGACATGCCCCCACCCTGTGCCCTGGTTGTAAAGACGCCTCGAGTCAAAAATTCACTTTTATACCTCGACGGCGCAAATGTAAAAGACCGCGAATGTCCGTCCATAATTCCCGCGACCGACTTCCTGAAATACTTGGGTCTGCGGATGAGAAGTGACGAGTGGTCAAATAGAGAATATTATAAAACTTTGAAGGAACTATTTCTAAGATATTTCTTAGTAAGCCGAAGTGTGACCGGAGCATTGAGTGAAAATGCCCATTACAAGAGGTATAAGTTGCCGGATCCGACCAAGAAGACGGCGATTCGACGATTTTACTCGAAGAGAAGAAGGAAAACCCGCTCCTTCCTTGCCTTCTGCCATGAAGTTTTTCAGGACCACCTCCTTAAAATAGCTAAGTACTTGTGATCTGTATCCAGTGAGTAATGGGACAATTAGTAAAAGAAATTGAGGTCGGTGGACGCCGCCATTTTATCTTGTAGTTATGCTTTGACTCAGCCAACCCGCTTATAAGGGGTGTGGCGCTTAATAAGTTGATAAAAGTAGAATTTCTGTACCCATTACTAACATGGATAATTTGTACTAATAGCTATAAGCAGTAATAAACTCCGTTTTTGTTATAATTTGAGTAATATAAAGAATTTGCGTTGGAAGTGCGTTCCATTTATTTGTATTAATGCTTAGATTGAATTTTAAGAACGCGAATGTATCGATTTTTAATTGAAAAAATTTAATGCACGTGAAATCACTGTTACAGTATATTAATTTCTTAAGTGTAAGAATTACAGTGAGTAATATACTTGAATCTGCTTTTAAGGTTTTACTTAGAACACGTGTGGTTTTCGAGAAAGGAATGCGGAAGTGACCATTCGATCTCCCAACCTCGTTATTGTAAATCTGTAGTAATTGTACTGAGCTTTGATATTTTAAAGTACGTGTAAAATCATTTTTATATAAATTTCTTAAAGCGTAAGAAATAGAGTGTTAAGATTGCGCCTGTTTTTAAGTTTTCTTTCTTTTTTGTTTGTTTTTTCTCCGGGGGAGGAATGTTTTAGCGAAAGAAAGACATAAATGACCGATTGTTTTTTAATGTTGTTATGATGAAGGGATTAACATTACGATACGTGTGTGGCATTTTATTTTTGAAGAATAAGAAATTTTGTGATATTAGTTAGAGATGAGTTTTTTTTAATTTCACGCTATGCAGGTGAAAGTAAGAGTAAATTAGAGTAGTTTGTGCTGTCCTAGAATAGGGAAGGTTTTTCAGTGTCACCCAAACGTAGCTTCAAGGGAGTAGAATGTTTGTTTGTTCGTTAGAATGGGACCTAGGACTGGTGAGGAAGTCTGTGACCGCACGGCTCAGCCGAGATTTCACCGTTACTCTCCTTCAGAGAGATAAGGGAAAGGAAAACCAACGCGTTGTAAATAAAAGGGAATTTTACAGAAAGGGGATGACTGTCTTGAAAGTGATGTAGCGAATGTGACAGCGAGTGAGTATGAATGACTGGGGGTATAATGGGGGGTTGCTCTAGGGGGTGAAATCGCGGAAAGCACCGTTAGGAAGCATGATTGGGGAGTCTGCGAGGATCGTTCCCCTGCTCCGCCAGGTCCTTCTGCATGCCATATCAGAGTGTATTTATGGGAGGTGATGCGCTGTTGCAATATCTAGTGAGGGATATGGATGAGAAGGTAATTCCCCACCTGCCCAGATATGGTTGAAATGCCGAGTTTGTTTTATTTTTGTTTTGTCCCCTACTCCGCCATTGAGATTATTATTCGATTTCCGAGAGATTCCAAGATAGATGTTACGTGATAAAGGACGTGAATCTATGAATGATTCTTTATTTTCTTTGCTAGCTGCAGTATATACATTATTTGTCTGAAGAGATATGTTAGATTGATAAAGTAAAACTTTGCGAGTTTTAGCCGTGATAATGTTTTATCAAAATTATTTCGGCTTGGTCATAAAGAAAGAGTGAGAGCTGACACGAAATGACAACAAGAATGTTACACAGCTGTATCCCGTATTTGAGAGAGCAGATATAAGTCGAATTCGAGATAGTAAAAGAAGATATATATTTTATGTTTGACTTGTTTATGTACAACTCCGTACGAGATTTGGAAGTTTAAGGAAAATGTATTCCTTACTGTTGATAATGAAATATACTTTTTGTTTTTATTATTGCATACACAGAGATAGACTTTTTATATTCTTAGATACCCGTTTTTGTTATAGTTCTTTTTGTATTGAAGAAATCTTTAAAATCTTACTTAAAGGATTCTGAAAAGATTATCTAGAGATAACCATGGTTAATCCCTAGCATTTTCATGAATTTTAGATTACAATCGGGCTAATTAGAGATAATTGAGATTATTAGAGATTATTTGCTGAGTTTTAAAGTTAAAATTAATGACACTTAAGTCCTTTTTAAGAAGTTGTTAAGAAAAAGATATTTGTACTTTTGTTGATAGTAGTAGGGATACTGTCACATATGATTTTAGTTTTTTTTTGCTTTAATTTCATCAGTGTGTGTGCTTCGACTTAACCCTCTGATTTATAGCATGAAAAGAGAGAGATTGTCATTATAGACAAGGATGTGTATGCTGTTACAGTAAAGTCCTTACCAAGATTAAACAGAAAGGAATGGATTTATGCTTCGACAGTTTTGCAGTTGTACACTAAGTTCTTTTTGCTTTCGTTTTTTTTGTTAATCAGGAATGAGAATAGCCGCTGACAATAAACATAAGACTCTATCGATAGTCATTGCTAACGTTTGTTCACGTTCATTTGTTTATTTATTTTATTATTAGAGATACTCTGCGACAATTTTCTATTTTCAGTACAAGTAGAAGACAGAGGCCCATCTCAGCTGACTTGTGAGTGAAAACCGCAACGTATTTCACGGTCACTCTACCTCTCTCTCTCTCTCTCTCTCCCTCTCTCCTACCTTTCACTCGACGCTGGAACTGACAGAGGCCTCTCCTGCTGCTAACAGAACGTTGCCGTCTTTGATTTTTTCTTTTTGTTTTTATTCCAGCGAAGCTAGGCGATAATTGTGCCTACATTTTATTGCAGTCAATAGATTGTTGCATGCTGTTATTGCATAAATACTGATAAGACATCGGTAGTACCGCCATTTGCATAAATATTTTTGCCACATGTCGCAACTGTTTAGAGGATAGATAGAACTCCCATTGACAAATTGTGGAGCCAGCAAGTTGCCACTTATGCTATATATATATACATTGATTATGACAGCAGGAATTTGAATATTAAAGGAGACTGTGTTAGAATAAGCATCACTATGAAATATAAGTATAGAACTCTGTTCTTACTTCTGAATGCCAGTCTCCACTGTATATATATTGATATTTCTGATTTAGTATATTTATTTTTATTGTTTATTATTCTTATTTTTAGACCATGATTATTAGTAATGTTATTATGTTGACTGATATTGTTGCTATCTCTCAATGGCCTGTTGCTAATTATTATTTTTGAAATGAAATCAGCAGTAACTTGATGATTTGTATCTTTTATCTGAATTCATACTTGATGTTACTGTAGCCACCGCTAATAAGAATGTTTCTTTAGTGGCTTTTCTCAGCATTTAATGATTATTCTTTTTGACATTTATAGTAGAGTAATGCTATGTAGCAGTTGCTAAGTCCTAAGTATCTTGGAATAATAATCTAGTTGTGTAGACACATACCTTCCATTACCACCCTATTCCTAGGCAGCCCCGACCTGCAAGTTCTAAAAGTCTTTAGATTTTGTCCGTCAGACAAGTCCCTAGTGCCCATTGAATAGAGATTGCAATCACTTGCAGTTGCAGGGGAGGCAAAGTATAGCCTCGATTACCAACGTATGGCCATTGTTGGTACCCTGAAGTCATAGGGAACCTTTCTTACAACTGTAGTAGTGACATAGGTTCAAACTTTCATCCCGAGATCTACTTCGAAGGTACGTGCGAGGGCCGTAAAGGAAGAGAAACGCTGTGACGTTGCAGGTCTCCTGCGTGGTGGTCTTAGTCAAGATCGGCCGAGGGCGGGACGAGGAAGCCGGGCTGGAAGGATTCGCGGGATGGGGCCCAGTCCTTGTCCTTTTTGTTTTGCCTAACCGAGTAACGGAGATATGGCAACAAACCTGGGCCTGCAGCGAGGACAGCGGGGGAGTGAAAGCGAAAGAATCCCCGAGGGAAACCGTGGAATCGCACCTAGCAAGAATTCATGAGCAAAGGACAGAGAAATTAAAAGTCGTCCTAGACAGAGAAAACGAAAGTCGTCCTAGACAGAGAAATTAAAAGTCGTCCTAGACAGAGAAAACGAAAGTCGTCCTAGACAGAGAAATTAAAAGTCGTCCTAGACAGAGAAAACGAAAGTCGTCCTAGACAGAGAAATTAAAAGTCGTCCTAGACAGAGAAAACGAAAGTCGTCCTAGCCATTGGTCTCTGAATAGTAATATAATATGAAAGTAACACATGTTTTGTTCCAGGAGTAGTTTTTAAGGCTTAATTTTAAGACAAATCAATGCCCCTAATAATGATAGGAATAGAATTTATGAAGGTAAGGTCTCTTATAGAAATTACTGTTGATGTTATAGTCTATTGCATTTTACATGTTTATACATGCTAATACTCTACTTAATTGTTTGCTAATGTTCTAAATGAGTCATAATCCTACTGTAATTAACTCAATTTTGTCTTTTAAAGAAACGAGAGAAGTAGATGAATTAATGTTTTGATTTAAACTGACTTTTTGATCTTAATTAATGTTTAATATTAGTTTCACACTGGAATTATGTTGTTTAAATATAAGAATATGTTTGTATTTCAGATTTCCAACAAGGAAATAGACCCTGCATGCTCTAGTTGTCTGTAAAGGTACTCTCTATATGTTATGTTTGTGTAATTCGCATAGGAATTCTTAGGAAATAGCTTAAATAATTCGGCCCCATTTCTATTGTAAACTAATGTTAGCTAGGATATGTCCAAGAGCTCCCGGAAAATTAGCCCATGCTTCGACTGAAATAAGAGATATTTCAGTTTTGGTTGGGAGGGATGTCGTATGACTTCCGTCATGCTGAAGCCAGTCCGCCATGCTGAAGCCAGAATCTGAAACTTGTAACAGATCTTGAGCGGAAACGGTTGGTCGAGGGCACGGATATTTTATTACAATGTTTGTAGAAAGTGCCAAGGAAATATATGACCGGAACCGTGAGACTTAGGATCTGGCATCGAGAAGGGCAGGAAAGGACAGGAAGTTAGCCATTTCCTAAACCACAACAAACATAAGCAAGTGTTTCGTACGCAGGTACACGCCCAGGAGAGATGCCCAATAACTCCTCCCCGGAAGTAGGCGGGATTCCACTTTGAACCTGGCGTTGATTAGCTAGGACTAGATCTCACTGATTTCATTGGAGAATTGGATGTTAAGCCACGCCCTGCCCCTGGGGGTATTTCAAGAGCCACCCGGGGCAGAGACAGTTAGTTAGAACTTTGCCAGGGGCACGAATAGATCATAGATTGTGATAGTCATAGGGTGGGGGCATTGAGGCGTCAGTTGTGTTGTACTCTAGAATAAATATAAGTAAAGGATTCACTGCATGTCCATTCTTACCTTGTAACCACGCTACCTTGTACCCGTCAGGTACTAATAATTATAAGTTTATATACGTAGGAGGAAAAGCCCTACGTCAGTGGTGTCATTAGATGGGATAATCAAAACCTCTACGTCAGTGGTGACGCTCGGTGGGATAATAATAAAATCTCCACGTCAATCTCCACAATCATCATCAAAGGAAAATTATTGTTGCCAATGATAATAATAATAATAATAATAAGATCTAAGCAGAATTATTGGAATAGACATCATGAAAGTAATGCAGAGGTATATTAAAACCCACCAGAGAGCTGGATATTCATTACACATCTTTTATAATCCCTTCACATCTGACAGGTCATTACACTCTCCATCTCTGTTTCTCTTTACAACCTGATAAAGTCTGCTTTATTTTATCATTTTTGGCCCATCCTGGTGTCACAATAATCTAAAAAAAAAAAAAAAAAAAAAAAAAAAAAAAAAAAAAAAAAAAAAAAAAAAAAAAAAGCGATACAGTGAGAACGCGAACCAAGAAACGCGAATAACCGGGGGAACACTGTATATATATATATATATATATATATATATATATATATATATATATATATATATATATATATATATATATATATATATATATATATATATATATATATATATATACTGTACACAGTGATCCCCCGCTAGATCGCGTTTCTTGATTCGCGTTTTCACTGTACCATGGGTTTTTTTAGGGCAAATTGTTATTTTATTTTTTGGGTATATGCAAAAAAATTAAAATATTAAAAAAATAAAAATTCTCAGTATTTTAATTTTTTTTTATTGAAAAAACATATTTCATTATCTAACAGATAAAAAAAATTTATTTCCCAGCCTACGAATAATAAAAGTAAAAAATAGTAAAAAACATAAATTTAGATATACGTACGTACAGTATAACTCACAGTATTGCATCATGTGAAATAGTGTCTGATAGCGTACAATGTATTGGGGTCGCAGCTACGTGAGCTAGCATATATATTTATATTTCCAGTAGTTTCATGATTTTATTGATAAGAAAACGTATTTCTTAGCCTAAGAATAATAAAACAGTAAAAAATAGTAAAAAACATAGATACTACCAGTATTGCAACATGTAAACTACGATACCGCTATCAGCATTTCGGACAAAGGCTCATTCAGTCTAACTCACGTGTGCGCCGTTCACGTTGTGCATATTAAAAGCTTTGCTTGTGTCCGATAGCGTACAATGTATTGGGGTTGCAGCTACGTGAACTAGCATATATATTTATATTTCCAGTAGTTTCATGATTTTATTGATAAAAAAACGTATTTCTTAGCCTAAGAATAATAAAACAGTAAAAAATAGTAAAAAAACATAAATACTAACAGTATTGCAACATGTAAAATACGATACCGCCATCAGCGTTTTGGACAAAGGCTCGTTCAGTCTAACTCACGTGTGCGCCATTCACGCTGTGCTTATTAATACGTTTTGCTTGTGATTTTTTTACTCACATATTTTAACCTTTGCAATGCCTCCCAAGCATCCTTCATCTTCTAAGGCTTCTTGTAGTGAGCCTAAGCGGAAAAGGAAAATGTTAACCATAACAGATAAGGTAAGTTTACCTATCACGTACATATAAATTTACGTTGCATGCTGTTATTTATAAAGTAAAGGGTGGTTTTTTAAAAGTGCGGGAAGGATTTATACAGTAAACGTAAAAATAATTGTAAAATACCTATGTACATGAGTATGTCATATAAATTTACGCTCGCATGCTGTTATTTATGAAGTAAAGGGTGGTTTGTTAACAGTACAGAG
This sequence comes from Halocaridina rubra, assembly GCA_037179515.1. Classification (NCBI taxonomy): domain Eukaryota; kingdom Metazoa; phylum Arthropoda; class Malacostraca; order Decapoda; family Atyidae; genus Halocaridina; species Halocaridina rubra. The sequence continues at coordinate 69,785 of JAXCGZ010000226.1, forward strand.
AGGGTTTATAGAGTTTATACGGTGTAAACGTAAAAATAAATTAAAATATCTATGTGCATATATGCTGATCCTACTCCGTGATTTTCCTGTCTCGCGCCGGGTCCCGGAACCGAATCCTTGCGATAATGGAAGGAACACTGTGTATATATATATATATATATATATATATATATATATATATATATATATATATATATATATATATATAATATATATATATATATATATATATATATATATATATATACAGTGTTACCCCGGTTATTCGCGCTTCTTGGTTCGCGTTCTCACTCTATCGCGTTTTTTTTTTTTTGGTAAATAAATATTATTACTGTATTTTATTTTATGGGTATACGCAAAAATATTAAAATATTGAAAAAAATTTTTTTTCAGTATTTTCATTTTTTTATTGAAATTTACGTTGCGTGCAGTTATTTATAATGTAAAGGGTGTTTTTTTAACAGTGCAGGGAGGGTTTATACAGTTCGTAAACGAAAAAATAATTGTAAATGAGTATGTGTGTCACGCATCATCACCTCATTCACCGTAATTTTATCTATCACTTTCATAAAAATTTACGTTGCTTGCTGTTATTTATAATGCAAAGGGTGTTTTTTTTAACAGTGCAGGGAGGGTTTATACAGTACCTAAACGAAAAAATAATTGTAAATGGGTATGTATGTCACGTCATTATCACCTCATTCACCGTAATTTTATCTATCACTTTCATAAAAATTTACGTTGCTTGCTGTTATTTATAATGTAAAGGGTGTTTTATTAACAGTGCAGGGAGGGTTTATACAGTACGTAAACAAAAAGATAATTGCATATGAGTATGTATGTCACGTCATTATCACCTCATTCACCGTAATTTTATCTATCACTTTCATAAAAATTTACGTTGCTTGCTGTTATTTATAATGTAAAGGGTGTTTTTTTAACAGTGCAGGGAGGGTTTATACAGTACGTAAACGAAAAAATAATTGTAAATGAGTATGTATATCACGTCATTATCACCTCATTCACCGTAATTTTATCTATCACTTTCATAAAAATTTACGTTGCTTGCTGTTATTTATAATGTAAAGGGTGTTATTTTAACAGTGCAGGGAGGCTTTATACAGTACGTAAACGAAAAAATAATTGTAAATGACTATGTATGTCACGTCATTATCACCTCATTCACCATAATTTTATCTATCACTTTCATAAAAATTTACGTTGCTTGCTGTTATTTATAATGTAAAGGGTGTTTTTTTAACAGTGCAGGGAGGGTTTATACAGTACGTAAACGAAAAAATAATTGTAAATGAGTATGTATGTCACGTCATCATCACATTCACGGTAAGTTTTCCTATCACTTTCATAAAAATTTACGTTGCTTGCTGTTATCTATAATGTAAAGGGTGTTTTTTTTAACAGTGCAGGGAGGGTTTATACAGTACGTAAACGAAAAAATAATTGTAAATGAGAATGTATGTCACGTCATTATCACCTCATTCACCGTAATTTTATCTATCACTTTCATAAAAATTTACGTTGCTTGCTGTTATTTATAATGTAAAGGGTGTTTTTTTAACAGTGCAGGGAGGGTTTATACAGTGTAAACATAAAAACATATTAAAATATCTATGTACATATAGGCGGATCCTACTTCACGGATTTCCTGGTTCGCGCCGGGTCCCGGAACCGAACTAACGCGATAAGTGAAGCAACACTGTGTATATATATATATATATATATATATATATATATATATATATATATATATATATATATATATATATATATATATATATATATATATATATATATATATATATATATATATATCTCTTGTTCCTTTTAGACGCGAGTTTTTTATATGCGAAATTGCAATAACGCCCCCTAAAAATAATAGTAAAAAACTCGGAATTCGCGAATAACGCCCCCCCCCCTTTTTTTTTTTTAGATTATTGTGACACCAGAATGGACCAAAAAATTATAGAATAAAACAGCCTTTATCAGGCTGTAAAGAGAAACAGATGGAAAGTGTAACGACCTGTCAGATGTGAAGGGATTATAAAGGATGTGTAATGAATATCCAGCTCTCTGCTGGGTTTTAATATACCTCTGCATTACTCTCATGATGTCTATTCCAAAATTCTCCTTAGATCTTATTATTATTATTATTATTATTATTATTATTATTATTATTTTTAACAAAAATTTTTCTTTGATGATGATTGTGGAGATTATTATTATTATTATTATTATTAATATCATTATTATTACTAATTTGTAATTAAACCATTATTTATACAATAAATAATGTAGTTTTTTTTTTTATTGTGACACCAGAACGAGCCAAATTTATAATAAAATAAAATAGCCCTCATCAGGTCTGGGCACGAAGAATACATAAAATAAAGAGAAACAGAAATGGAGTGTGTAATGACTTGTCAGATGTGAAGGGATAATATGTGTGTAACGAATATAAAAGAATATTCAGTGTTGATGTAGGCATAGAAAAAGAACCATAACTGAAGGAAGACTTAACATCGAACTGTCCTGGACAGCCCTATTTAAGTTCAAAAAAACTTCAGCTGTAGTATCTCAACGGTGAATGAACAAGAGTTAATTAAAGACCCTCTCTCTCTCTCTCTCTCTCTCTCCAACATTCTATTCTACCCAACAGGGTGGGTGTATATATAATGTATAATGATGATGATCTTTTCTTATCGTAATCCTCTTTGTACTGGTGGAAGAAGCCTACGCGGGCGCTTATTTACTATATTTAAAAACAAAATAAATACAATATAGTAAATAAGCACCCGCGGAGGCTTCTTCCACCAGTACAAAGAGGATTACGATAAGAAAATATCATCATCATTATACATTATATATACACCCACCCTACCTCTTGTCATATGTCTATCTAATCTACATTTGAAGGTATCTAAGTAATACAATTCAGAATCTGAATTTCAGATCAAAACTTAGCAAGAGGGTCTGCCCCTCTCTTTTTTCTCGCTTACTTTATTTAATTTTCGTGCCTTTCCCTCCAATTCCCTTATATCCTTAATCCCTCCCTTTTTTCTCCTCCTATCCTATCCCATCCTAAAAAAAAAACAAATTAAAAAAAAAAAGGTATTGGCATTTATTATCCTACTAGGAATACTCTACGGTATTACCAAGCCAATTTTCACCAATTTCCCTTCTGAACCTAAATTTATCAAGATTAAATCCATTACCCATTATGAGTTCTGGTTTGATCATGAATTTTTAAAACTTTATTAATATCAACCTTGTTAATCCCTTTAAACCATTTATACACCTCAATCATATCCCCCCTAACTCTGTGCCTCTCTAGAGAATGTAGATTAAGTTTTTTTAATCTGTCATATGGTAGATTTAGGCATTGCAAAATTATTTTTTTTTCGTTTTTTAGTCTTGCTTTGGTTATTTATAATTCTTATTTTATGTTTGTATGCATTTGCAGATAGAGGTTCGTTCTCCTGCATCCTCCTCCTCTTCTACCACATAAGTTACTTGCTCACTGCCACTATGCATGTCCCATTGTACTGTATAACTGTTGCCCACTGCATAATAGAGTAAAGTATAGTAATGTACGTTAATTTCTAGCTGTAAAGTGAATATGAATATCTTTTGTATACTCTTAAAAAGAGATACAGGGCTTTCTGCTTTGCTATATAGTAATAAAATATGTTTTTTACTTATCTTATATCTTGGCATGGTGTGTCTATGTAAGGTTTGGAACGTATCTATGCCCTTTATCATTGTTTCCTATGGAAAATAACTCGTTCTTTCACGCGATTTTCCATTTACCCGACCCTTCTGAGAATCTATCTAGGCGTTATTCTGAGAACAAGGCGTATATGTATATATATATATATATATATATATATATATATATATATATATATATATATATATATATATATATATATATATATATATATATATATATATATATATATATATATATATATATATCCAGTGATCCCCCCATTGTCGTGAGGGTTTGGTTCCGGGACCCGGCGCGAAACAGGAAAATCGTGGAGTAGGATCAGCCAATATGCACATAGATATTTTAATTTATTTTTACGTTTACACCGTATAAACTGTATAAACCCTCCCTGTACTGTTAACAAACCACCCTTTACTTCACAAATAACAGCATACAAGCGTAAATTTATGACATACTCATGTACATAGGTATTTTACAATTATTTTTACGTTTACTGTATAAACCCTCCCTGCACTGTTAAAAAACCACCCATTACTTTATAAATAACAGCATGCAACGTAAATTTATATGTACGTGATAGGTAAACTTGCCTTATCTGTTATGGTCAACATTTTCCTTTGCTGCTTAGGCTCACTACAAGAAGCCTTAGAAGATGAAGGATGCTTGGGAGGCACTGCAAAGGTTAAAATATGCGAGTAAAAAACTCACAAGCAAAACGTATTAATAATAATAAGCACAACGTGAACGGCGCACACAAGTGAGGCGAGACAATGGAAGATGGTGGAAGCCTTTGTCCGAAACGCTGATAGCGTTATCGTATTTTACATGTTGCAATACTGTTAGTATTTATGTTTTTTACTATTTTTTACTGTTTTATTTTTCTTAGGCTAAGAAAAACATTTTTTTATCAATAAAATCATGAAACTACTGGAAATATAAGTATATATGCTAGCTCACGTAGCAGCGACTCCAATACATTGTATGCTATCAGACAGAAGCAAAAAGTTTAATAAGCACAACATGAACGGCGCACACGTGAGTTAGACTGAACGAGCCTTTGTCCGAAACGCTTATAGCGGTATCGTATTTTACATGTTGCAATACTGTTTGTATTTATGTTTTTTACTATTTTTTACTGTTCTATTATTCTTAGGCTAAGAAATACGTTTTTTATCAATAAAATCATGAAACTACTGGAAATATAAATATATATGCTAGCTCGCGTAGCTGCGACCCCAATACATTGTACGCTATCGGACACTATTTCGCATGATGCAATACTGTGAGTTATACTGTACGTACGTATATCTAAATTTATGTTTTTTACTATTTTTTACTGTTTTATTATTCGTAGGCTGGGAAATAATTTTTTTTAATCAATCAGATCATGAAATATGTTTTTTTCAATACATAAATGAAAATACTGAGAATTTTTATTTTTTAATATTTTAATATTTTTGCATACAGTGTTCCCCCCTTATTGCGGTAGTTCGGTTCCGGGACCCGGCGCGAACCAGGAAAACCGTGGAGTAGGATCAGCCTATATGTACATAGATATTTTAAATTATTTTTACGGTTACGTTTACCCTCCCTGTACTGTTAACAAACCACCATTTACTTCATAAATAACAGCATGCAACGTAAATTTATATGAAAGTGATAGATAAAATTACGGTGAATGAAGTGGTAATTACATGACATACTCATTTACAATTATTTTTAAGTTTACGTACTGTATAAACTCTCCCTGCACTGTTAAAAAAACACCCTTTACATTATAAATAACAGCAAGCAACGTAAATCTTTATGAAAGTGATAGGAAAACTTACCGTGAATGAGGTGTTGATGACGTGACATACATAGGTACAGTATTTTACAATAATTTTTACGTTTACGTAAAATAGCGGCCGACATCCACAAACTTTTTTCCTTCTTTCAACATATCTAAGAGTTTTACTTAATCTACAATGGTTAACATTTTCTTATGCTGCTTAGGCTCACTACAAGAAGCCTTAGAAGATGAAGGATGCTTGGGAGGCATTGCAAAGGTTAAAATATGCGAGTAAAAAAAATCACAAGCAAAACGTATTAATAAGCACAACGAGAACAGCGCACACGAGAGTTTGACTGAGCGAGTGAGGCAGCACATTGGAAATTGGAGGGAAAAGCAAACTGCAATGAAAAACCCAATCAGACCCCATGATACAGAACATTTTGAAAAACAATTCTGTGATTCGTCGTCTCCCGACCTTTCAACCAATAGCATTCCATGAACTATCTCACGTAGGTAAGAGCTACTGGAAATATAACTATATATGCTAGCTCACATAGCTATTGGACACTACATATTTCGCATAATGCAATCCTGTGAGTTATACTGTACGTACGTATATCTAAATTTATGTCTTTTACTATTTTTTACTGTTTTATTATTCTTAGGCTAGGAAATACTTGTTTTATCAATAAAATAATGAAAATTTTAATATTCACTAGGTCACGTAGGTGAGAGCCTTTGCGCTTTCCGAAACACTGATACCGGTATCGTATTTTACGTGGCGCAATACTGTTTACTATTTTTTACTGTTTTATTATTCTTAGGCTAAGAAATACGTTTTTTTATCAATAAAATCATGAAAATACTGGAAATATAAATATATATGCTAGCTCACGTAGCTATCGGACACTATTTCGCATGATGCAATACTGTGAGTTATACTGTACGTACGTACGTATATCTAAGTTTATGTATATGCTAGCTCACGTAGCTATTGGACACTATTTCGCATGATGCAATACTGTGAGTTATACTGTGCGTACGTATATCTAAATTTATGTTTTTTACAATTATTTACTGTTTTATTATTCTTAGGCTAGGAAATACTTGTTTTATCAATAAAATAATGAAAATTTTAATATTCACTAGGTCACGTAGGTGAGAGCCTTTGCGATTTCCGAAACATTGATACCGGTATCGTATTTTACGTGGTGCAATACTGTTTACTGTTTTTTAGTTTTATTATTCTTTGGCTAAGAAATACGTTTTTTTTATCAATAAAATCATGAAACTACTGGAAATATAAATATATATGCTAGCTCACGTAGTTGCGACCCCAATACATTGTACGCTATCGAACACTATTTCGCATGATGCAATACTGTGAGTTATACTGTACGTACGTATATCATTCAGTTATTAGTACAATGTATATTAATTTCAAATTCATGTACTTATTTGATGATTGTACAAAATCTATTGTATTTATTCAATGTAATTTTGACCAAATATTCCTTTTGTAAAGATTATACTTTTCAAAATAGGTGGTCAATAAACGTATCTACCTATCTATCTATCTATCTAAATTTATGTTTTTTACTATTTTTTACTGTTTTATTATTTGCAGGCTGGGATATAAATTTTTTTTATCAATTAGATAATGAAATATGTTTTTTTTTTCAATAAAAAAAATGAAAATACTGAGAATTTTTTTTTTTTAATATTTTAATATTTTTGCATATACCCATAAAATAAAATAATAATTTATCCAACAAAAAATTGCGATACAGTGAGAACGCGAACCAAGAAACGCGAATAACCAGGGGAGCACTGTATACCCAAAAAATAAAATAATAATTTGCCAAAAAAAAATCGTGGTACAGTGAAAACGCGAACCAAGAAACGCGATCCAGCGGGGGATCACTGTATATACAGTGATCCTTTGCTGTATCGCGTTTCTTGGCTCGTGATTTCACTGTACCGCGATATTTTTCGGCAATTTTTTTTTTGGGGGGGTATATGCAAAAATATTAAAATATCAAAAAAATAAAAATTTTCAGTATTTTCATTTTTTTATTGATAAAAAACATATTTCATTATCTAATTGATAAAAAAAATTTATTTTCCAGCCTTCGAATAATAAAACAGTAAAAAATAGTAGAAGACATAAATTTAGATATACAGTATAACTCACAGTATTGCATCATGTGAAATAGTGTCCGACAGCGTACAATGTATTGGGGTTGCAGCTACGTGAGCTAGCATATATATTTATATTTCCAGTAGTTACAAGATTTTATTGATAAAAAAACGTATTTCTTAGCCTAAGAATAATAAACAGTAAAAAATAGTAAAAAACATAAATACTAACAGTATTCCACCATGTAAAACACGATACCGGTATTAGCGTTTCGGAAAACAAAAAGGGTCGAACCTACGTAAGATAGTGCATATTGGAATTTTCATTATTTTATTGATAAAACAAGTATTTCCTAGCCTAAGAGTAATAAAACAGTAGAAAAAAGTAAAAAACATAAATTTAGATATATAACTCACAATATTGCATCATGTGAAATAGTGTCCGAAAGCGTACAATGTACTGGGGTAGCAACTACGTGAGCTAGCATATATATTAAAATTTCCAGTAGTTTCATGATTTTATTGATAAAAAAAAACGTATTTCATAGCCTAAGAATAATAAAACAGTAAAAAATAGTAAAAAACATAAATACTAACAGCATTGCAACATGTAAAATACGATACCGCTATCAGCGTTTCAGACAAAGGCTTGCACCATCTTCCATTGTCTCGTCTCACTCCTTCAGTCTAACTCACGTGTGCGCCATTCACGTTGTGCTTGTGACTTATTTTCTTCACTTTTTCAACCTCTGCAATGCCTCCCAAGCATCCTTCATCTTCTAAGGCTTCTGGTATTGAGCCTAAACGGCAAAGGAAGATGTTAACCATAACAGATAAGGTGAAACTCTTAGATATGTCATCCACTATCTTGGCCTCAATGAATAACAGTCGTAAAGCTGTTATTGACTGAGGAATAATTTCCTCTGGCGTCTACAAACTAATTACCTCCTCATTCAAGGTAAGTTTACCTATCACGTACATATAAATTTACGTTGCATGCTGTTATTTATAAAGTAAAGGGGGGTTTTTTAACTGCAGGGAGGGTTTATAGAGTAAACGTAAAAATAATTGTAAAATACCTATGTACATGAGTATGTCATATAAATTTACGCTTGCATGCTGTTATTTATGAAGTAAAGGGTGGTTTGTTAACAGTACAGGGAGGGTTTATACGGTGTATACGTAAAAATAAATTAAAATATATATGTACATATAGGCTGATCTACTCCGCGATTTTCCTGTCTCGCGCCGGGTCCCGGAACCGAACCTTAGCGATAATTGAAGGAACACTGTATATATATATAAAGTGATCCCTCCTTTATCGCGGGGGTTCGGTTCCGGGACCGACCGCGATAGGTGAATTTCCGCGAAGTAGGATCACCCTATATGTACATAGATATTTTACATTTATTTTTACGTTTACAGTACAAACCCTCCCTGTACTGTTAACAAACCGCCCATTACTTTATTAATAACAGCGTTCAAGCGTAAATTTATATGAAAGAGATAGGTAAACTTACCGTGAATGAGGTGGTAATGACATGGCATCATCGAGAAGATTGCAGAAGGTCACCAAACGAACCATATTATCATCATGTTCTTGCGAGAGTTGTTGGAGTGCTTCACGTGTTCATACAGGGCTGCCAGACGTTCGAATGTAAGGCCAGGTTCTTCGATTTCCTCATGGCTAAGTTACGAAGTGAACTGAATATACAGTACATAGGAAAAGCCTTGATCATTATGAAAAATATGGAAGTGGAGAGGCCAAGTATCCTATCAGTGATGTTTTGAAATACAGTATACTTTGGACTTTGCACAAACTGGTCTCAATTCAGGTCAGTCTTCAGAAACCAATTGTGTTCCTTCTCCTTCTATGATGGAGGTGGATGGCATTGAAAACTGTGAAAATGACACTAATGCTCTCCCAGAAGAGGAAATCTCTTTTAAATCACACGTTAAAGAAGATATGCAGAAGCTGCTTGAAATTAAAGAGAAGTCTGTTGAGGCAAAGGAAATGATACTGATGCTCCCCCTGTAGAGGAAATCTCTTGTAAATCACACATTAAAGAAGATATGAAGAAGCCGCTTGAAATTAAAGAGGAGTCTGTTAAGGCAAAGGAAATGATACTGATGCTCCCCCAGTAGAGGAAATCTCTTGTAAATCACACGTTAAAGATCTGCAAGAGCATCTTGAAATTAAAGAGGGGTCTTTTGAGGCATAGGAGATTGTTATTGAAAGAACCCAACCCTTGAAGCATAACATATTAATAAGCACAAAGCGAACTGCGTACATGTCAGTTAGACTAAACGAGTATGGCGAGACAATGAAAGATGGAGGGAGAACCAAACTTCAATCAAAACACCAATCAGACCCCATGATACAGACCATACAGAAAAACGATTCTGTGATTCGTCGTCTCTCACCCTTTCAGCCAATAGCATTCCATGAGCTATCTCACGTAGGTGGGAGCCTTTGCGTTTTCCAAGACGCCAATACAGTGTACGCTATCGTACAGTATTTCACATAGTGCAAAACTGTGAGTGTATATGTTTATATTTATGTTTTTTACTATTTTCTACAGTTTTATTACTCTTAGGCTAGAAAATACTTATTTTACCAATAAAATAATGAAAATTTCAATATGTACTAGCTCAAGTAGGTGCGACCCTTTTCGTTTTCCGAAACGCTGATACCGGTATCGAATTTTACATGGTGTAATACTGTAATTATTTATGTTCTTTTACTATTTTTTACTGTTTTATTATTCTTAGGGTATAAAAATAAATTTTTTTATCAATAAAATAATGAAGCTACTGGATATTTTAATATATGCTAGCTCACATAGGTGTGACCCTTTGGGTTTTCCGAATCGCTGATATCAGTATCGTACTTTCTATGGTGCAGAGTTACATGTTCAAATTTGTTTTTTTACTATTTCTTACTGTTTTATTATTCTTAGGCTTGGAAATACATTTCTGTATCAATAAAATAATGAAAATGTTTGTTTTCAATAAAATAATGAAAATACTGAAAATTTTTATTTTTTTAATTTATTATTTATTTATTTACCTTGGCTGTTTCCCCCTTTAATTGGGGGGTAGCCGACATCAAGAAAGGAAAACATATAGGGGGATTACCTTGCTCTATGGGCAATGACGAGGGAGCTAGCGACCGTTCAGATGGCACTGCTAGAGTGCCACAGCCCATCCTCCCAGCTCTTCCACAACCTGTGTCGCTTCACAACTGCCAACTCCTCCTACTGCCCCTACCACAGGGCTACCTCTGTAAGATGCAGCCCCGTGGTAACATTCAGGGCTCTCCTTACTCCATCCATCCATCCAAACCTAGACCTCCCTCTAGCATTTCTCCCATCAACTCTCGCATTCATCACCTTTTTCAGCAGCCTTTCATCATCCATCCTTTCCACATGGCTGTCGCATGACTGAAGTCGTGCTGAAGCCAGAATCTGAAACTGTAACAAGTCGTGAAGAGAAACGTGAGAGGCTAGAGGTCAAGGGTGAAATAGAATACTCTCCCAGTTGTTTATCTGGGTACGGTAAACAGATCCAGGGGGCTTAGCACCTGGCTGGATCCATAGGGCTTAGCACCTGGCTGAACCCAGGTGCTTTAGCATAGGGCTTAGCCACCCGGCGTCAAGTGCCTCAAGAGTGTGGGAAAGACCCAGAATGTGGCCCTGCCCAAAATCACAAGTAACCCTATATGCCCTGTAGGGATACCCAATAGCCACGCTCTGACCTGGAACTTTTCCGTTCTATAGGCCAACTGAAATAGCCCATCCCCCAAGAGGAGGGACCTCTCTTTGAACCTGAAGGCAATTGGCATTAGTAGATTTAGCGACACACCCTGCCCTTTGGGGTATTTCAAGCATCCCCATGGCAGCCAGAAAGCAGTCAGAGAGCGACAGTTAGTCAGAATAGTACCAGGGGCACGAATAGATCTTAGATTTTGATAGTCATAGGGTGAGGGGGGCATTGAGGCGTCGAAGATGTTGTACTCCAGAATAAATTAAGATAAAGGAACCACCGCTTGTCCATTCTTACCTTGCACCCTTCTGGTACTAATATTAACGTAGTGAGAAGAATTCATCACGACAACTGGTGACACGTGGTGGAATAGTAACTAACATCACGACAACTGTTGGGCAGCGGTAGAATTCCTCACGTCAAACTGGTGGCAGCGCAGTACGGATCAGACGTCTGGAAAACATACGAAGAGACTCTCATATCAGAAGAATCCAGTGCGAAGAAAAGAAAATAAGAATGGCAAACGCAGAAATCCAGCATCTACCAATTCAAGAAATGAGTGACGAGGCAAAACACCGGAGAATTCTCGAACTGGAGGAGCACGTGCGGCGCCTACAAACTCCTGCCGACGCCGCTCCGTCGAGAAGGAACTTGGTCAACGCCGACAGAGAAACCGACGCCTCAAACATCGACGAACAGCCTGCCGCTCCGAGCCCCGTGGTGACACAGGGAACGCAGCAGGACAAGCCCCCACCCCGTGCCCTGGTTGTAAAGGCGCCTCTAGTCAAAAATTCACCTTTATACCTCGACGGCGCAAATGTAAAAGACCTCGAATGTCCGTCCATAATTCCCGCGGCCGACTTCCTGAAATACTTGGGTCTGCGGATGAGAAGTGACGAGTGGTCAAACAGAGAATATTATGAAACTTTTAAGGAACTATTCCTAAGATATTTCTTAGTAAGCCGAAGTGTGACCAGGGCATTGAGTGAAAATGCCCATTACAAGAAATATAAGTTGCCGGATCCGATCAAGAAGATGGCGATTCGTCGATTTTACTCGAGAGAAGAAGGAGAACCCCCTCCTTCCTTGCCTTCTGCCGTGAAGTCCTTCAGGATCACCTCCTTAAAATAGCTAAGTACTTGTGATCTGTATCCAGTGAGTAATGGGACAATTAGTAAAAGAAATTGAGGTCGGTGGACGCCGCCATTTTATCTTGTAGTTATGCTTTGACTCAGCCAACCCGCCTATGAGGGGTGTGGCGCCTAATAAGTTACTAAAAGTAGAATTTCTGTACCCATTACTAACATGGATAATTTGTACTAATAGCTATAAGCAGTAATAAACTCCATTTTTTGTTATAATTTGAGTAATATAAAGTAATTGCGTTTAAAGGGTGTTCCATTTATTTGTATTAATGCCTAAATTGAATTATAAGAACGCGAATGTATTGATTTTAATTGAAAATTTAATATACGTGCAATCACTATTACAGTATATTAATTTCTTAAGCGTAAGAATTATAGTGAGAAATATACTTGCATCTGCTTTTAAGTTTTTCATAGACCACGTGTGATTTCCGAGAAAGGAATGCGGAAGTGACCAATCGATCTCCCAACCTCGTTATTATAAATATGTAGTAATTGTACTGATCTTTGATATTTAAAGTACGTGTAAAGTCATTTTTATATTAATCTCTTAAAGTGTAATATTTTGGAGTGAGAAAAGAAAGACATAAATGACAGATCGTTCTTTTTGTGTTATTATGATGAAGAAATTAATATTATGATACGTGTGTGGCATCTCTTTTGGAAGAATAAGAAATTCTGTGATATTGTTTAGAGATGAGTTTTTTAAATTTTGCGCTACGTAGGCGAAAGTAAAAGTAATTTCGAGTGAATTTGTGCTGTCCTGGAATAGGGGAGGTTTTTCAGTGTCACCCAAACGTAGCTTCAAGGGAGTAGAATGTTTGTTTGTTTGTTAGAATGGGACCTAGGACTGGTGAGGCAGTCATGTGACCGCACGGCCCAACCGAGATTTCACCTTTACACTTCTTCAGAGTGGTAGGAGAAGGGAAACCAATGTTGTAAATAAAAGGGAATGCAAGTTTGAAAGGGATGCAGCGAGTGAGGCAGAGAACGAGTATGAATGACTGGGGGTATAATGGGGGGTTGCTCTAGGGGGTGAAATCACGGAAAGCACCGTTAGGAAGCATGATTGAGGGAGTCAGCGAGGATTGTTCCCCTGCTCCATCGGGTCCTTCTGCATGCCATATCAGAGTATATTTATGGGAAGTGATGCGCTGTGGCAATATCTATTGAGGGATATTTTTGAGAAAATGATTCTCCACCTACCCAGATATGGTTGAGATGCCAAGTTTGTTTTATTTTTGTTTCGTCCCCTACTCCGCCAATGAGATTATTATTCGATTTCCGAGAGTTCCAAGATAGATATTATGTGATAAAGGACGTGAATCTATGAATGATTCTTTATTTTCTTTGCTAGCTTCAGTATATACATTATTTGTCTGAAGAGATATGTTAGATTGATAAAATAAAACTTTGCGAGGTTTAGCCATGATAATGTTTATCAAAATTATTTCAGCTTGGTCATAAAGAAAGTGTGTGAGCTGACACGAAATGACAAGAATGTCACCCAGCCGTTTCCCGTATTTGAGATAGTAGAAGAATATATATATATATATATATATATATATATATATATATATATATATATATATATATATATATATATATATATATATATATATATATATATATATTATTCTCTGTTTTAATTGTTCATGTACAACGCCTTACGAGATTATGAAACTTAAGCAAAATGCATTCTTTATTGTTGCGAATGAAATATACTTTTTGTTTTTATTATTGCATACACAGACAGACTTTTTATATTTTTTCAGATTCCCGTTTTTTATATATAATTCTTTTTGTATTGAAGAAATCTTTAAAAATCTTAATCCCTTGGATATAATATAATTAAAAGAGTTTTGGAAAAGAGTATCTAGAGATAATTATGGTTAATCCCTATCATTGTCATGAATTTAAGATTACAATTGATCTAATTAAGATAATTGAGATTCTCCGAGATTATATGTTGAGTTTTAAATTTAAAATTAATGATACTTAAGTCCTTTTAAGACGTGTGTTAAGAAAAAGATATTTGTACTTTTGTTGATAGTAGTAGAGATATTGTCACATATGATTTTAATCTTTGGCTTAGTTTTCTCAGAGAATGTTGCCTTATAGAGTGTGTGCTTCGACTCAACCCTCTGATCTATAGCAAGAAAAGGATTGTCATTATAGACAAGGATGTGTATGCTATTACAGTAAAGTCCTTTGCTATTAAACAGAAAGGAATGGATTTATGCTTCAATGTTTCTGCAGTTGTACACTAAATTATTTGTTTTTTGTTTTTTTTCTTTCTAGATGATAGAAAATGATTGCAGTTGCGCTCTGTCCCTTTGTACAGTAGAGCAGGAAGTTAAGTCATAAAGAAGTGCCCTACAAGCGAAAATTATGTTTTTTTTTTGAAGAAAAAATCTCTCTCTCTCTCTACTCTGAGACAGACAGATGCTTCTTCCGATGCTACGAGAATGTTGCCGTCATTGATTCTTTTTTTGTTTTTTTTCCAGCGAAGCTAGGCGATACTTGTGCCTACATTTCATTGCAGTTGATAAATTGTTGCATGCTGTTATTGCATAAATACTGATAAGACATCGGTAGTACCGACATTTGCATAAATATTTTTGCCACATATCGCAACTGTTTAGAGAATAGATAAAACTCCCATTGACAAATTGGGGAGCCCGAAAGTTGCCACTTATGCTCTATATATATACATATATTATGACAGCAGGAATTTGAATAGTAAAAGAGACTGTGTTAGAATGAGCATTACTATGAACTATAAGTACAGAACTCTGTTCTTACTTCTGAATGCCAGTCTCCGTTGTATATATATGGCTATTCCTGATTTAGTATTTTTATTTTATTTTTTTTATTATTCTTATTTTGATCATGATTATTAGTAATGTTATGTATCAGTTTCTCAGCTAAGTCCTAAGTATCTTGGAATAATAATCTAGTTGTGTAGACACATACCTTCCATTAACACCCTATTTCTAGGCAGCCCCGACCTGCAAGTTCTAAAAGTCTTTAGATTTTGTTCTCTCTCAAACAAGTCCCTGTTGCCCATTGAATAGAGATTGCAAGCACTTGCAGTTGCAGGGGAGGCAAAGTAAGGCCATTGTTGGTACCCTGAAGTCATAGGGAACCTTTCTTACAACTGTAGTAGTGACATAGGTTCAAATTTTCATCCCGAGGTCTGCTTCGAAGGTACGTGTGGATTGCAGTACTGAAGAGAAATCGCTGTGACATTGCAGGTCTCCTACAGGGGGGTCTTGGTAAAGATCGGCCCGAGGGTAGGACGAAAAAGCCAGGCTGGAGGGATTTGGAAGATGCATCGATCGCTTCCTCTTTGTCTTGCCTATCTTAGAAAGAAGATAATATGTGGTAGTGTACGAACCTGGGCCTGCAGTGAAGACGGCGGGGGAGTGAAAAGGCGAGGTCAACTTGGAAACCATTTTATAATGCCTAGCAAAAATTTCATGAGCAAGGGTTGGAAACACAAGTCTTTTTAAAACATCTTAATAACACCTTAGAAGCCACGTAAATGAATTGATGAGATCCCCAGAAAGAATCCCCATACATGTCCTAGCTTCAGGAAGAGAGAAAGGAAGGGTATTTAAAATCCCTTATTAGTTGTTAAAAAAACAACCCACGTATTAGAACATTTCTTTTTTTATTTGTTTTACTAGCCTTAAGATAATCTTAAGCGAAAACTCAGAGACTCCTTTAAATATAGTTTTTGAATAGTAATTGCATATTGAAATGATGAATGTTTTTTGGCTTTTCACATCGTAACAAATATTTTGTTTCAGGAGTAGTTTTTTAAGGCCTAATTTTAAGACAAATCAATGCCCCATAGTAACGATAGGAACTTACCATTTATGTTATTGTCTATCGCATTTTAAATGTTCGTACATGCTAATGTTCTACATGATTCATATTTTTACTGTAACTAACCAACTTTTGTAAATCTTTTGAAAAAGGAGAGAAGTAGACACAGTAACGTTATGATCTAAACTAACTTGTGATCTTAATTAATGTTTGATAATGATTAGTTACACGCTGAAATCCTAATGATTAAGGTTATTTTTATTTTTTAAATATAGGAATGTTTGTACTAAAGATTGTTTAGTGTTCATAGAACTAGGAATTCTTAGATAATAGCTTAAATAATTCGGCCCCATTTCTATTGTAAACTAATGTTAGCTAGGATATATCCAAGAGCTCTCAAAAAAAATAGCCCATGCTTCGACTGAAATAAAAGATATTTCAGTTTTGGTTGGGAGGGATGTCGCATGACTGAAGTCGTGCTGAAGCCAGAATCTGAAACTGTAACAAGTCGTGAAGAGAAACGTGAGAGGCTAGAGGTCAAGGGTGAAATAGAATACTCTCCCAGTTGTTTATATGGGTACGGTAAACAGATCCAGGGGGCTTAGCACCTGGCTGGATCCATAGGGCTTAGCACCTGGCTGAACCCAGGTGCTTTAGCATAGGGCTTAGCCACTCGGCGTCAAGTGCCTCAAGAGTGTGGGAAAGACCCAGAATGTGGCCCTGCCCAAAATCACAAGTAACCCTATATGCCCTGGAGGGATACCCAATAGCCACGCTCTGACCTGGAACTTTTCCGTTCTATAGGCCAACTGAAATAGCCCATCCCCCAAGAGGAGGGACCTCTCTTTGAACCTGAAGGCAATTGGCAGAAGTAGATTTAGCGACACGTCCTGCCCTTTGGGGTATTTCAAGCATCCCCATGGCAGCCAGAGAGCAGTCAGAGAGCGACAGTTAGTCAGAATAGTACCAGGGGCACGAATAGATCTTAGATTTTGATAGTCAAAGGGTGGGGGGGCATTGAGGCGTCGAAGATGTTGTACTCCAGAATAAATTAAGATAAAGGAACCACCGCTTGTCCATTCTTACCTTGCACCCTTCTGGTACTAATATTAACGTAGTGAGAAGAATTCATCACGACAACTGGTGACACGTGGTGGAATAGTAACTAACATCACGACAACTATTGGGCAGCGGTAGAATTCCTCACGTCATGGCCAAACCATCTCAGAACATTCATATCTACTCTGGCTGCAATTTCTCTCCTCACACCCGTTCTTGCTCTCACCACTTCATTCCTAACCCTATCCAATCGAGATAAACCAATCATACTCCTCAGGCATTTCATTTCATACACATTTAGTTTCCGTCTCTCACTTACTTTCATATCCTATAACTCTGATCCATACATTACAGTTGGTACAACCACTTTCTCATAAAAAACTTTCTTAAGATTCATTTCCAACCCTCTATTCTTCATCACTCCTTTCAATGCACCCAACACTTTACATCCTTCATTCACTCTGTGACACACATCTGCTTCCACTCCACCATTTGCAGCTATAACCTAGCCTAAATACTTAAACTGATTAACCTCCTCAAGTGTCTCTCCATTCAACATAACATTCAATCCAGCGCCATCCTCATTTCTTGTACACCTCAAAACCTTGCTCTTTCCCACATTCACTCGCAACTTCCTTCTCTCACACACCATTCCAAATTCTGACACTAACTGACAAAGCTTGTCCTCTGAATCTGCCACCACCACAGTATCATCTGCAAACAGCAACTGATTCAGCTTCCACTCGTTATCATCCCCATCTACCATTCTCAAACCTCGACCATGCACTCGCTCATTCACCTCTCTTACAACTCCATTAATATACAAATTGAACAGCCATGGTGACATCACACATCCCTGTCTCAGTCCCACACTCACTGGAAACCACTCACTCACTTCATTCCCTACCCTAACACAAGCTCTACTGCCCTCATAGAAACTCTTCACTGCATGCAACAATTTACCATTCATTCCATATAATCTCAAAACATTCCACATAGCCTATCTATCAACTCTATCATATGCTTTCTCCAGATCCAAAAATGCAATATACACATCCTTACCCTTTGCTAAATGTTTCTCACATAACTGCCTAACTATAAAAATCTGATCTATACAACCTCTACCTCTCCTAAAACCACTCTGCACTTCCGCGATCACATATTCTGTCTTATCCCTAACCCAGAAAAAAAAAACTCGGCAAAAAAAAAAACACGACGCACTGAATTCGCAATAGGTGAACCGCAATATAGCGAGGGATTACTGCGTATGTATATGTATATATATATATATATATATATATATATATATATATATATATATATATATATATATATATATATATATATATATATATATATATATATATATATTCTTAACTGTACTTATGTACAATAAGAATCTTCATACAATATATATACTTAACATTTCTATTTCATTATACAAATATACATATGAAAGCATTCATTACTAACCTAAATTTGACAGTGCTAAGAGTAGATCCTGAAAAATGTTAATTGTCCTTGAATTAGCAGTTAATACGTAGCACAATGTTCTGAAAGCACAGTGCATCAATTCACAATCTTTTGTGCTGCACATAACATGGAAGAGATACTTTAGTAGTTGCTTAGATTTGCTTCTTGATGTATAATGTCTCTGTAATAGAAAAAAATAAAAAGAGGCTTTGCGGATTTGGAAAAAATATAATAAGTTTATTTTGTTTTTGGAGAGTCAAAAACGTTGGTGAAAAAAGTTAAGTTGGAAAATGTGTGAAAATATTCACATACTTATATATCCAAGTGCAAAAAAATAAGAAAATGCATACTGATACATCAAGGATATATAGCGAGCAATTAAGCTGTCAGGGTGTGATAGGAACAAAAATTCCAGATATTAAATGTTATATCATATCCATAAGTTCTTTTTTAAAAAAAAAAACCTTACATTATTGCAATATAATAAAAATGCAAGAGAAAAAGTAAAAAATAAAGTAAGTTGCCAAGAAAAAATAAGAAATTGAAGAAAAAACCAAAAGTAATATCTTTTTTCTACCTTGATAACAAGCTATATGTAAAGAAAGAACTTCTATATGACGAAATAAAGTAATAAAAGCGAGCTATGATGAGTAACTGAGGTACGTCTTGAATCATGGTAATGTTCTTTGGCTTGACCACTCCAATAATAAGGGGGAATGGGACCACTGCATATAGATAGATAGAAAAAAAATAACTTTTTTATAGGGAAATAACATAGTAACAAGAAAGCAAAATAAGGTTGCAGGGGTTCATTACACCCCTCATGTTTTCATTTCCTCCATTAACTATTCTGCAGCAAGAAAATACTAAGGAGGAAGAGATTGCCAGCTTCCTTCTCGATTTAAGAAAAATCCACCAAACACACAGTACAATTTATCAATGTGATCAATTTCTAACAAAAAGACTAATCAATTGTTAGCTGTATCTTAACTTGTTATAGTTTGTGTACTTTTTCTCTCAGCTAGCAGTTTCTCAGAAATGACAGCAAAAATTTAATTACAATCATGGGCGAGTAAGGATTACCATCATAACAGCAAGGAAAAATATTAAAGCAGACAAATAAAATAAAAAATATTCCACTCCACTAATGTAAGTGTTTCACTTACCTGGAGGAGGCCTTTTTTGATAAAATCATCTATCTCTTCAAATGTCATTTTGTAAAATACTCCTGTAACCTCACCCACATCTTCAAAGAGCAATAAAAGTGATGCTGAAAAAAGCGAAATACATTACCATATTATCATAATATCCCATCTGAAACATTCTTTAAACATTTATAGAACACTTCTGTGAATAAAAATATTACGAAAAGTTGGGTGCTAAAAAAATGTGCAATACTGTACAAAAATAAAGTACAGGGGTCCCCTTAGAACATCATTTCATATAAAGTCGGAAACCAATAAATAATTAATAAATTAATTTTTCGACCTACCTGGCTGGTGTGGTAAATTCAAACAGTGCACGCTGAACAGCTTGTGAGTGTGTCGAATGAATACATAGCCAGCAGTACAGCTGTATTCATATTTATCAAGTAAATGGCCTTATTTATTTACATATTTGGTTATATTGACGGCTTGTATTGAATTTAAAAAAAAACGCAGCTGTGAATACGATTTTATTCAAAATACACACGAATACCTAGCTAGCAGAACAGCTGTATTTGTATTTATAAAGTTAATGGCTTTATTTATTTATATGCTTATATATTTGGTTATAATGCATGTAAAAAAAAACAAACAGCTGTAAATATGATTTTATTCGAAATACACACGAATACACAGCTAGCAGCACAGCTGTATTTGTATTTATAAAGTTAAAAATGGCTTTATTTATTTATTTGTTTATATTGAAGGATTATATTGTATTTAAAAAAAAATACCAAACACATAGTTGTAAATACGATTTTATTTGAAACAGTTTGTTGAACGTCGTGTAAGAATCTGGTGCATTTCCAGAAGAAAAATCACAGCTTAGTTTACTCTCACAAGCCACATTGTGACTCATTTTCGTCTGCTCTCTCGTTCGTTTTGCTCATTACTGACATTACTATGTCTCTCAAGCATAGTGGTGATAGTTAAGATGGCAGTGCTACGAAGAAAAAAAAAAAAGCCATCACCATAGAAATAAAAGTTGAAATAGTAAAATGCTTCGAAAAGGGAGTGAAAGTGAAGAGTTTGTGGCCAATAGGGGTTGGTTAAATCGTTTCAAGAGTTGTGCTAATTGGCATAACCTAAGGGTGCAAGAAGAAGCTGCTAGCTAGTGGTGATGAGACAGCAGCAAAAGAGTTTTTCAGTGTGTTAGCAGAAATAATTAGGGAAGGGGGGTTACCATACTTTGCTGTCAGGAATGGAACCCTGACATAAAGTGGGGACCCCTTGTACTGCATATTATAGGGGGTCCTTGGATTACATGGTCCTCGACCTACAGCATTTCTTGGTTATGGTGCATTTCCCATATATTATTAAGAACTCCTTGATTCAACATACAAGGCTTGTGTCGTAAATAAGAATTTTGCGCTGGAACAGTTTGTTGAGCATGGTGGAAGAATACTTCATCACGCTGCATTACAATGAGGAAGATGCGTAGCTCAGTTCCCACTTGTACACCATCTTGTTAGTGTGTTTATTTGCTCTTTAGTTTGCTTATATTTTTTTCTATACTTTCTGGCCTGTATAATGTCTCCCAAAGATAAAACAGTTTCTTCTGAAGGCAATGCTTTAAAGAAGAGGAAAGCCATCACCATGAGAGTGAAGTTGGAGATACTGAAACACTCAGTAAAGATAGGAACTGCTACCAACATTGGCAGGTTGCTTGGGTTAAGCCGTAAGACTATGGGGTCGATTATCAAGGATTAAGATCGAATCTTTGAACATGTGAAAGGTTCTGCTCCTATGAAGTTCACTGTGATTACTAAGCAGTGTAGTGGCCGAGTAATTGAGATGGAAAGGTTATTAGTGCTTTGGCTGGATGACCAGCATCAACAGCTTATCCCACTGAGCCTTAATTTGACTCAGGAGAAAGCTAAAAGATTGTTTAAGGCTATGAAAAGGTAAAATGGGGAAGGGAGTAAAAGTGAAAAATTTGGAGCCAGTAGGAGTTGGTTTCTGCACCTTAAGGCTCGTGCTAATCTGCATAACCTTAAGGTGCAAGGTGAAGCTGCTAATAGTGATGAGAAAGAAAAAAAAACTTTCCTGGTGTGGTAGTTGAGATAATTAGGGAGGGGGGTTACCATGGTGAACAAGTGATTAATGTGGATGAGTTCAGCTTGTTCTGGAAGCGTATCCCTGGTCGCATGTACATTGCCAAAAGGAAAAGACAGCACCAGGCAAGAGAGTTGGCAGGGAGACACTGACTTTGCTTATGGGGGCTAATGTTGCTGGAGACATTAAGCTGAAGCCCTTGAGGAACCTGGCAGAAAATCCAAGAGCACTCAGGTGCATTTGGAAGGGTCATCTGCCTGTCATCTGGAAGTCCAAAAAGAAGGCTTGAGTAACACTTGTAATTTTCGAGGACTAGTTCAGCAACCATATTATGCCAGAAGTGGAGTGGTTCTTTGCTTCCAAGGGTGTGCCCTTTAAGGTGTTGCTAGTGCTGGACTATGCCCCTGGTCACTCTTCCCATTTAGATGACTCTCATCCTAATGTCAAGGTGGTTTACCGGTCACATAATATCACTGCACTGCACTGTGTTCTTTTCAGGGAAACTGAGAAGAACAAGAACTGGACTCTCAAGGTGGAATTGGGGGCTGATGAGGAAACTGAGCTGCTGGAATCTCATGGAGAAGTTTATCTGCTAAGGACCTCATTCAACTGGAGAAGCAGTAGACTGAAAAGGAAGAAATGCCAATCTCAGAGCCCAAGAGATTTAGGAGCAAGGGCATGGAAGGCTTTTCTATGATAGAGGAAGGGTTGGCAAAGTCTGAGGCTGAGGACCCCAACACTGCCTGGTACACTAAGGTCACGAGAGGGGTCATGGATGCTCTATAGTGTTACAGGGAAATTTGGGAGGAGAAGAAGATAGCATCCTTCCAGACTCGCCTTGACTGTTTCTTTGTGAAGGTAGAGCCCCCAGCAAGAGATCCTGTACCATCTACCTCAGCTGCCTCTCCAGCATCTGCTGCAGGTTTCTTGCCTTTCCAGAATCACCTGCCCAAGTCTCCTTAGCATCTGTCTCTCCAGCTTACTCCTCCCAATAAGCCTGTCTCTCCCTCCTTGCAATGCCCCTTCCAGTGTGCAAGCCAACCACAGGAGTAAAGGTAAGCAATACTGTGCTGTATATATGTCTTAGATAATGAACTTTACTACTGTGTTAGCATAGGTGGGTAACATAGGTTCGTATTCAGGTGTGTTCTGATTTAAGCCGAAAATCGTGTTAAATCACTATTCAGAAAAAGAACTCTGACATAACCCGAGGACCCCCGAATTATGTTCTAACACAACTTTATGTTACATAGATTAGTAGGTTGACCATGGCACCAGCCACCCGTTGAAAGACTACGACTGAACGTATTAGGATACAACTAGGACTGGTCCAGACAGTTCCGGGTTGAGTCTTCTTTCATGACAGTTCTTTCCTCTTGCCTACATCTACACTGAATATTCTAGCGTAGTCATTACACATCTCTTGCTATTCCATTACATTTGACTAAGTCACAACACTCCCCACATCTGTCTTTTTTCCTCATCTTCTTCTTCTTCGTCTACATCTTTTCCCACTTTTACGTGGGGTCGATGTTTCTGGCCAGTTTTCTCCATTTGTTTCTGTCCCATACCTCATAACCCGACAAACCTTTAGACCTCAGGTCGTCATTGATGCAATCCATTCACCTAAGCTTTGGTCTCCCTCTCCTTCCCTGTATATCCATGAGAAACGCAACCAACACTTTTTCAATTTATATATACTTAAATGAACTGTATTCAAATTTAAATAAATCTAATGCATTTTCGGTTTTGTACATGAACATTAGTAGTCTTGCAAATAATCTTCAAATATTTGTTGATCAATGTTTAACAGAAAATAATATATGTGATGTAATGGGTTTTTCGGAGACTAGGCTGGATAATGATATTGAATCATTGTATAATATAACAGGGTACAATATGTTCACTCAGAACAGAGAAAGGAAAGGTGGAGGTGTATGTATGTATGTAGCTAATAAGTATAGCTCGAGTGTTATACAGGAGTGCAGTAAGATGGAACGATTCATTGAATGTGTTAGTGTACAGGTACATAACGGTAAGGAAAATTGCTTCTTTGCATCTGTATAGATCACCAAAGGGGAACATGCCTGAATTTCTTGAAGCTTTACTGAAAGTATTTGATTTTGCAGCAAGAAAAAAGTACAAAACTATTTATTTATTCGGTGATTGGAACTTAGATTTGTTTAAAATAAATGATCAAAGAGTAACTGATTTTATAAACTTAATGTATTCGCGTGGCTGCTTTCCAATAACTACTAAACCTACGAGAGTAACTGAAAATAGTGCATCTCTAATCAATCATATCTGGACCACAAATCTTGAAGACAACATAAGTAATTACATAGTGTACACCGACATAACATCATTTCGCAGTATACTCCCAGTTTAAAAGAGAAGAACATAAATTTGATGCATATGTAGAAAAAAGACATTACTCTGATGATAACATAGCTAAATTTACTAGAGATATATCACATGAAAAATGGCAACATATCATTGACCTAAA
Organism: Halocaridina rubra; assembly: GCA_037179515.1. Classification (NCBI taxonomy): domain Eukaryota; kingdom Metazoa; phylum Arthropoda; class Malacostraca; order Decapoda; family Atyidae; genus Halocaridina; species Halocaridina rubra. The sequence goes on from JAXCGZ010000226.1 coordinate 94,491, forward strand.
TAATGCAAATGAAGCTTTTAATAAATTTCACTGTACATTTAGAGATAAATTTCTGAACTGCTTTCCTCTAAGAAAATCGACTGTAAATAATAAAAACAACAGATGCCCACACATAACTGCAGGATTAAAAAATAGTATCAAAGAAAAACACCGATTAGAAAGGCTTGCATCAAAATGGCCTTTGTCTTTTGGAACCAGATATAAAGCCTACAGGAACAAATTAGTAACACTACTCCGAGCTGCAAAAAATAGATATTATCAGGATAAGCTTAAGAAGGAAGAAGGAAACAGCAAGTCCACCTGGAATACAATAAACAACCTAATGGGAAGAAAATAAATTAATCATTCACAGGAAATCAAATTAAAAAATGATAATGACCACACTGCTAATATCTTTAATAATCATTTCTTAACTATACCACAACCAACACAGGAACAACAAAATGTGCAACAAAACTCACACCGACAGTTTCTTAATAATCCACCAGACTTCTCGTTTTACTTGTATCACTCAGAACAGAGACAGGAAAGGTGGAGGTGTATGTATGTATGCAGCTAATAAGTATAGCTCGAGTGTTATACAGGAGTGCAGTATGATGGAACGATTCATTGAATGTGTTAGTGTACAGGTACATAACGGTAAGGAAAATTGCTTCTTTGCATCTGTATAGACCACCAAAGGGGAACATGCCTGAATTCCTTGAAGCTTTACTGAAAGTATTTGATTTTGCAGCAAGAAAAAAGTACAAAACTATTTATTTATTCGGTGATTGGAACTTAGATTTGTTTAAAATAAATGATCAAAGAGTAATTGATTTTATAAACTTAATGTATTCACGTGGCTGCTTTCCAATAACTACTAAACCTACGAGAGTAACTGAAAATAGTGCATCTCTAATCAATCATATCTGGACCACAAATCTTGAAGACAACATAAGTAATTACATAGTGTACACCGACATAACATCATTTCGCAGTATACTCCCAGTTTAAAAAAGAAGAACATAAATTTGATGCATATGTAGAAAAAAGACATAACTCTGATGATAACATAGCTAAATTTACTAGAGATATATCACCTGAAAAATGGCAACATATCATTGACCTAAATAATGCAAATGAAGCTTTTAATAAATTTCACTGTACATTTAGAGATAAATTTCTAGACTGCTTTCCTCTAAGAAAATCGACTGTAAATAATAAAAACAACAGATGCCCACACATAACTGCAGGATTAAAACATAGTATCAAAGAAAAACACCGATTAGAAAGGCTTGCATCAAAATGGCCTTTGTCTTTTGGAACCAGATATAAAGCCTACAGGAACAAATTAGTAACACTATTCCGAGCTGCAAAAAATAGATATTATCAGGATAAGCTTAAGAAGGAACAAGGAAACAGCAAGTCCACCTGGAATACAATAAACAACCTAATCATTCACAGGAAATCAAATTAAAAAATGATAATGACCACACTGCTAATATCTTTAATAATCATTTCTTAACTATACCACAACCAACACAGGAACAACAAAATGTGCAACAAAACTCACACCGACAGTTTCTTAATAATCCACCAGACTTCTCGTTTTACTTGTATCCTGTAACAAGGGAGGAAGTCATTAAATATATAAAAACCTTAAAACCAAATACAGCATCGGGATATGATGAAATTCCATCAAAACTACTCTAGGTCACTGCCCATTACGTTGATACCCCACTTACCCACATAATCAATCTATGTTTTCAGCAAGGATGTTTTCCAGACAAACTAAAAAGTGCTAAAGTAATACCTATTTTTAAGTCAGGCACTGTAGATGAAAATAACTATAGACCTATATCTTTCTTACCGTCTTTAAGTAAAGTGTTTGAAAAAGCGATTGTTCACAGACTTAAAGAATTCCTTGAAAAGTTCAACCTATTATCCGAAAATCAATACGGATTCCGTAATAATAAGACCACTGAAAAAGCAATAATGAACTTTACAAGTGATGTTTATCAAAATTTGGAAAATAAAAACTTTGTTGCAGGGGTTTTCCTAGACTTGTCCAAAGCATTTGACTCATTAGACCATGATATACTAATAGAAAAACTAACTTGTGTGGGTATTAGGAGAACACCATTACAGTTATTTAAGAGCTACTTGAAAAATAGAAAACAAGCCGTATATTGTAATGGGAAAGCATCTTTGTTGCAAACTATTGAGAGGGGAGTACCACAGGGATCAATACTGGGCCCATTGTTATTTTTAGTGTATATAAATGATATTTCCAATGCCAGTAATAAATTCAAATATATTTTCTATGCAGATGACACCAACCTTCTCTTCCATGATAATAACCTTGACCACCTGCATTCTGTTTTAAATAGTGAACTAGAAAAAATTAACAACTGGGTCTCTGTTAATAAATTAAAGCTAAATGTTTCCAAAACTGACTATATCTTATTTCAAAATAGATCTGTAGTACACAATATTGGTCAAGTTAATATGAATGGGTATGAAGTTAAAAGAGTTGCTTGTAAGAAATTTTTGGGAGTAATTATTGATGAAAATTTAAGTTGGAAATATCATATTCAATCTGTTTGCTCAAAACTGTCCAAGACGTGTGGAATTTTGCATAAAATTCGCCATAACCTAACAAATGAGGCCTTAAAAAGCATATACTATTCCCTGTGTTATCCTCATATTATATACTGTTTGTCCATCTGGGGTTGTACTTGGCCGTCAATTGTAAGGGATGTATTTGTAACTCAGAAAAGACTGATCAGAGCTATTACATATAGTGGAAAATATGACTCAACTTCCTCCTTTATTCAAGTTTAGCTCCTTGAATAAAGGAGGAAGTTGAGTCATATTTTCCACTATATGTAATAGCTCTGATCAGTCTTTTCTGAGTTACAAATACATCCCTTACAATTGACGGCCAAGTACAACCCCAGATGGACAAACAGTATATAATATGAGGATAACACAGGGAATAGTATATGCTTTTTAAGGCCTCATTTGTTAGGTTATGGCGAATTTTATGCAAAATTCCACACGTCTTGGACAGTTTTGAGCAGACAGATTGAATATGATATTTCCAACTTAAATTTTCATCAATAATTACTCCCAAAAATTTCTTACAAGCAACTCTTTTAACTTCATACCCATTCATATTAACTTGACCAATATTGTGTACTACAGATCTATTTTGAAATAAGATATAGTCAGTTTTGGAAACATTTAGCTTTAATTTATTAACAGAGACCCAGTTGTTAAATTTTTTTATGACTCAACTTCCTCCTTTATTCAAGGAGCTAAACTTGCTTAAATTAATTACTTGATACAATATTTCTGTCTTATTATTATACATAGTGATGTTAATAACAGAACATTATTTAGATTTATTCAACACAACCATGGAACCAGAGGTAACAATATAAATTTGATGTGTCCACAGCCGAGAACAACCTTGTACAAATTTTCTATTCACTGTTTTGGCCCAAAATGTTGGAATACATTACCAGAAGATTTAAAAACAATAACTGGCACAACTTTATTTAAAAAGAAACTCAAACAGCATTTATTTACTAGGCAAAATCAAGCAGCTGTTGATTAATAATTAATACAGTATTAGTGTATCATTATGTCCAGGCTACTGTTTTGTTTTATTACAATATAAGTATGAGATTGCTATATTGGAGCTTTTGTTAACTATTGCCGTCATACTTTAATTTATGTGAAATGTATATTAAACTGCCTGCCAAGGAGCTCTTGCTCAGCAGGCTAGTGCCTCTGAATATAATGTACATATTTATTCCTGTATGTATACTAAATATTTGGCAATAAAATCTATGATTATGACTATTTCCATCACCCTCCTCCCAACATACTGTTCATCCCTCCTAACGACATGACTATACCATCTTAGTCTACTTTCTTGTATCTTATCTGATATTTCTCTAACTTTTGAGGTACCTCTAATTACCTCATTTCTGATCTTATTGCTTCTTGTTACCCCACACATCCATCTCAACATCCTCATCTCTGCCACATCCAGTTTTTTTCTCTTGTGTCTTCTTTATTGCCCATGTCTCTGCTCCATACATCATCGCAGGTCTCACAACTGTCTTATGCACTTTACCCCTCAACTTAATCCCTATTCTCCTGTCTCACAGCACCCCAGACACTTTCTTCCAGTTCTTCCATCCTGCTTGCATTCTGTGGGTTATTTCTGACTCGAGGTCACCATCCTCTGCTACTGTTGATCCCAAATACTTGAACTTTTCAACTCTTTTCAACACCTTTCCCTGCAAATTGACCTCCCCATCCTCATCATCTCTCAACCTCAAGTACTCTGTCTTTTGCCTGCTGATTTTCAGTCCTCTATCCTCCATCACTCTTCTCCACTCCTCAAGCTTCTCCTCAACTACATCTCGTCTGTTGCTACACAGTACAATGTCATCTGCAAAGAGCATACAACATGGAGACTGATCTCTAATACCCTGGGTTACTACATCCAAGACCAGATCAAATAGATATGGACTCAAAGCAGACCCTTGATGCAGACCAACATTTACTGAGAGACTTTTTGTCAAGCCCATACTGCTCTTAACATTTGCCTCTGCCCTCTCATACATATCTTGGATGATTCTTACATATTTCTCGGGGACTCCCTTTTCTCTAATACACCTCCACACCTCTTGACGTGGTACTCAATCATATGCCTTTTCCAGGTCAATAAAGACCATATGCAGTCCTCTCTGTTTCTCCCTATGCTTTTCCATCATTTGTCTCAAGGCAAATATGGCATCCACTGTCCCTCTTCCAGGCAAGAACAAACAAACAAACAAACAAACAAAAACATTTATTTCCATTTTGTACAATGGTTATTCAACATTAATAGTAACTTATAAGTAGACATGTAATTAAACTAACAAATAAGAGGGTTAGACATATAGTTAAATTAAATGTAGCTTTCATAGAAAATAATAATGCTGTAATAAAAATGTTACAATAATGTTAATAATAAAGTAGTAAGTATGCCACTAGATACAGGATCGTTATTATTGGCATCATTTCCATATTTGTTTCCTTACAATGAGAATAATTAGTTCTTAATGAGCAGCAACTATTTGTCCAAAAGAAAACTATATAGTTTGCCTTTGAAAGCTGTGAAAGATGATGCATTTTTAAGATGCTCTAGAATATTATTCCAGAGTGTTGGCCCTTTGATAGTGATCATCTTTGAACCTGCTTCTGTGTTTGTTCTGTGAATAAAGAGCTCACTGCTCTGTCTTGTGTTGGTTCCCTTTATATCCCTGACTGTTTTTAAATCAAATAGCCAGCTAGGATAATGATGGTCCAAAATTTTGAATACAAAAACATAAATAGCATAAGCAACCTTATTTTCTGCCCGCAGCCACCCAAGTTTATTGAGAGCTGGTGTGATGTGGTCATATTTTCTTATTCCTCCCAGGGCAACTCGAGCTGCAAAATTAATAAGCTTCTGTATTCTGTTTATCTGAGTCTTAGTGGTAGCTCCCCAAACAGTTGTGCAGTAATTAATGTGACTTAGGGCTAGAGATTCAACAACAGTTATTCGAGTGGTAGTCTCAAAATTGTCTTTTATACGAGATAAGTACATTAATGTTCCTGTAACCTTTTTGCATACTTTATCTATGTGGGAATCAAACAACATGTGGTTATCAAAGTGAATTCCTAGGTTTTTGACTGTTTTGCTAGGTGTGATATTGTTGCAAAAATTAATTGTTGTGTTTTCTGGAATTTGTGCTATGTGGAACCTTGAACCAATAAATATGCACTGTGTTTTACTTTCGTTAATTAATTAACAGCCCAATTTCTTGGAAATTGTTCATCCCCAATTGTCGTTACCTCTCTAAGTCTCCTCTCTATGATCTTCTCCCATATCTTCATAGTATGACTTAACAACTTTATACCTCTATACCTTTATACCAGCCACTGAGGGGGGCAAGCCAGCCTCAACTTGGTGCCGGTCCCAAGCCCAGGTAGATGGGGAGGGTTGGTGGCAGGAAGGGCATCCGGCCGTAAAAATTTTGACAAAACCAAAAATATGGCCAGTACAGATAACGAGAATAATCACCATGTCTCTTTTTTCCTCATATTTGTTATTATTTATGGAAAGGCCACAGCTAATGTCCCCCAGTACCCGGCATAGAGGGGTCCGAAGAATCTTCAGAGGTTGTGTTGACTCCACTATTGGCTTGAGGGCAGACACGCCTGGTGGTAGTAATGGTTCTGCCCTTAACCTTGCACCTCCCAACAGATCAGATTCTTTCACTCTTCACTATTCTAACATTCGTGGGCTGAACTCCAATCTTTCGTCTGTGGATCGGCACTTGGGTACTTTCCTCCCAAACCTCCTCCTCCTATCTGAAACCCAACTGTCTATATATGCTTCCACTGACCCATTTCATATCTCTCACTATAATCTGTAAACTTGTTTTCGTTCCAAGGGTGGGCTGTGCCTACAGCAACATTAACACTCCTATTACGAGGCTCATGGACCTTGAATCTCATGACTTTGATATTCTCTGGCCAAAAGTCTATCTCTCCACTACCACTATTTTTCTTTGCTTCTGCTACTGTTCTTCAAACTCCACCGAGTTTGTCTTTCTTTGAATATCTGTCCTCGTGCCATGAGTCCTTGCTATCTTCTCACCCATATGCCTAAGTTCTCTATATTGGAGACTTTAATGTACAGTGTTGCCTCACTTATCGCGGTAGTTTGGTTCCGGGACCCGGCGCGAACCCGGGAGTCCGTGGTGTAGATATCAGCCTATATGTACACAGATATTTTAATGTATTTTTACGTTTACACTGTATAAACCCTCCCTGTACTGTTAAAAAAACACCCTTTACAATAAATAACAGCAAGCAACGTAATTTTTTATGAAAGTGATAGGAAAACTTACCATGAATGAGGTGATGATGACTTGACATTAATTGGTTCCATATTTTACAATAATTTTTACGTTTACGTAAAATAGCGGCTGACATCCACAAACTTTTTTCCTTCTTTCAACATATCTAAGAGTTTCACTTTATCTACAATGGTTAACATTTTCCCTTGCCGCTTAGGCTCACTACAAGAAGCCTTAGAAGATGAAGGATGCTTGGGAGGCATTGCAAAGGTTAAAATATGCAAGTAAAAAAATCACAAGCAAAACATATTAATAATAATAAGCACAACATGAATGGCGCACACGAGTGAGGCGAGACAATGGAAGATGGTGGAAGCCTTTGTCCGAAACGCTGATAGCGGTATCGTATTTTGCATGTTGCAATACTGTTAGCATTTATGTCTTTTACTATTTTTTTTATATTATTCTTAGGCTAAGAAATACGTTTTTTTTATCAATAAAATCATGAAACTACTGGAAATATAAATATATATGCTAGCTCACGTAGCTTCGACCCCAACACATTGCATGCTATCGAACACAAGCAAAACGTGAGTTAGACTGAACGAGTCTTTGTCCAAAACGCTGATAGCAGTATCGTATTTTACATGTTGCAATACTGTTAGTATTTATGTTTTTTACTATTTTTTACTGTTTTATTATTCTTAGGCTAATAAATATGTTTTTTTTATCAATAAAATCATGAAACTACTGGAAATATAAATATATATGCTAGCTCACGTAGCTGTGACCCCAATACATTGTACGCTATCGAACACTATTTCGAATGATGCAATACAGTGAGTTATACTGTACGTACATCATTCAGTTATTAGTACAATGTATATTAATTTAAAATTCATCTACTTATTTGATGATTGTACAAAATCTATTGTATTTACTCACTGTAATTTGGACCAAATATTCCTTTTGTAAAGATTATACTGTACTTTTCAAAAGAGGTGGTCAATAAACGTATCTATCTATCTATCTACATTTATGTTTTTTACTATTTTTTACTGTTTTATTATTTGTAGGCTGGGAAATAATTTTTTTTTATCAATTAGATAAAGAAATATGTTTTTTTCAATAAAAAAAAATGAAAATACTGAGAATTTTTTTTTTTAATATTTTAATATTTTTGCATATACCCATGAAATAAAATAATAATTTATAAAAAAAAAAAACCCGCGATAGAGTGAGAAAGCGAACCAGGAAGCGCGAATAACTGGGGTAACACTGTACACCACACTGATTGACTTCATTCTTCTCACACTGATGTGGGAAGAAGTGAGGCCCTTGCTTTCTCTATTACTCATGATCTGGAGCAAATTATCAAACATCCTACTCGTGATCGTCACAAACATGCAGCAAACACTCTTGATCTATTTCTTACTTCTAACCCTTCAAACTACTCTTATTCTGTGCTTTCCTCTCTTGGTATATCTGACCACTTTATGATCTCAATCTCTTCCATTTTCGCTCCCCCTCCACCAATCCCTCCTACTCAGTGCTGCCTTTGGTGCTTTGAGTGTACCCAACATGATAATTTGCATAACTTCCTCTTTGACTTCCCTTGGGATGGCTACTGCTTTCAGTCCTGCAACCCTGATCAGGTAGCTCAAAAAGTTGCTGAGATCATGACCGCGGGAATGGAGGTGTACATCCCCTCTTCTACTAAAAATTTCTCTCCCCCTAAACCTAGGTTTGATCGTGCCTGATCCATGGCTATCCAGGCCAGGAATCGGGCACACCAATCTTATCAAGTCTCTCCTTCCGATTTAACTCGCTCTGCTTATATTGTAGCTAGGAATCACTGTACTGCCCAGATTTGAAGGTCTAAGGCTTCCTGTATAAGAAGGAAAGTTGATGACCTTAACTCCTTTCCCACTGACAAATGCTTCTGGCCCTTAGCCAAAAACCTCTCCAAAAACTTCTGTAACTCAAGCTTTCCCCCTCTCATTTGTTCTAATGGTTCTATAGCTTGCTCTCCCACTGACAAAGCCACTCACATTGGCTCTCTTTTTCTTCCAACTCTGTCTTCTTC
>JAXCGZ010000227.1:0-20000 GCA_037179515.1 Halocaridina rubra
ATTCCCAACTGTCAGGGTTTTTATTTGATAACTGGTATAACTTTTTTTTTTTCTGGCAATGGTATGCAAGATTTAGTACATAAATAATTTGTAAGCACTCATTTTATAAACCTAAACAAAAACCAGTTCACTTCTTCTGAAGATAATCTTCCTAATTATCTGTAATTAGTTATAATAGTTATGATGCGTCCCAAAGGGATTTCTCGCACCTGCTAGCTCAATGAACTGTGTTCGATGGATGTGAGGGGAGTTGCCATGTGATGAAGCGGTCGGGGTAAACCAGCTGTGGCTGTCGGGCCTCATTGTAGAATATCTTTGCCCGCCTATCTTGTGGGTGACCCAAGCAGGGTGGAAGGGTGGAGACATGGCAACCCCAAGGAGCTGAGAGGAGTGGTTGAGGTGTGTGTGGAACGTGACGAATGCGCATTTCTTGGCTCGGCCACCCCCCTTACAAGGGGGAATGAGGCATGTGTATATATGTAATTATAATAGTAGCAGTTTTCTGATGCATGGTGAAAAAAAAACAGTACAATAATAAGACACAGCTTACCTGTGACTACAAGGTAGTAGAATAATAGTTGCACGCTCATCAAAACAAAGAGTGCAGGCACCTTCCTCAACACTCATGGCTCTCAACTTCTGCAATTTGATGTGCCTGCAATCATATAGTGTTTCATTAGATATGTTATCCCTAGTGGTGGGGGAGAAAGAAACCTGCACCCATATTTCCTGTGACATGAAACCTAACTGAAAGGTATGAGGATATGAAGAACTATTAATTTTTCCCCATCCTTGATTTTCTTTCCCTTGCCATAAGACAACTCACAAAAGGTATGACGATGCACAGAGTATGAAATTGATCAGTTACTTCACCATTTCTGTTCAGTTCTTGTCACTAATGGCTTCAGGGGGGTATGGTCCCCTCATTATAGACTTAATAAGGACTTGAATTTCTAGTGAATTGAACATTAAAACATTTGTTATAGATAATTATTGCATTACCCAAGGAATAAAGATGTAAGAATACAGCTTTTATTAAAATCCTCGAGTATCTTAGGATACGGACAGGAGAGGATTAGCAATGCTCCCATCCCATACTAAATGTTTTCTATAACTTAACCATGAGATGCTGCACCTAACGACAGTTTCCTTGCTAGACACCACATGCTGGTCTTCTCCAAGTAATCTGTTGAACATGAAACCCCAGCAGTAAACGAAAACAATAAGTAAAGCTATAAACCATGAAGATAATTTAACGGATGTAAAAAAAAACTTTATAACAGAAATCTATCCTTTTTCTTTTCTTTGTACTAACCTTGGAAGTATAATTTTATCTTTTTCCTTCAGATACGCATGATCATTGAAACTCTGGAAAGGGGTGTCCTTGGGAGGGTATACGAAAGGCTTGCGACCAAAATTAAATTCACACTGTTGAAACGACATGAAGCTGGCGGCAGCAAAAAATCCACACCTGGTCAAGCAGATATAGTCTGTGACTAATCTAAGATAAATTCTGTGATTAATCTCTGATAAAAAAAATATGTTTAGTAGCTAAATAAATTCTGTGATTAATCTCTGATAGAAAATTACGTTTAGTAGCTACAGTGTTATATCTGTAGAAATTTTTTTAATTCAAAGGAAAGTTCAATTCAGGTTTTGTAATTAATTATGGAATAATCCTGTCACACTTCCAGTGTGATACAAATCTCTAGTACTGAGATTACTTTAAGGAGGCATATAGTTTGCTTTTCATTTACTCTAGATTCCAATTATTGAGTTATTTATTAAAGGACTAAAGTATTAATGTACTAATTATATAATGCTAAATTATGTAATTAAAGAAGAACAGTCCTAATTAAGGGTGTATCTGTCAATGAATTTTTATGTGGAATGCAAGCAAGCAGTAAAACCAATGAAGGAACAATAAAAACATATCCATCTGTATTTGCTTGGTTAAATAGTTTTTAGAACTCACTTACATAAAGCTCTAAACTGAGCTATCAAAATAATTACTCATACACATAATTAACTTACGAAGCATTTCTGAACACCTGCGTTAGGGGTGGTAAAGGGTCACCATTTAAGTAAAAAATGACTTCTGTGTTAGTTAAGTCAAGAAGGGTGCCAAGAACGTCCCCTGGTTTCCAGCTTGGGTGGGAATGGCTTTCACTCTGGGCATTATGCCAAAACAACTGACGACAACCATCGTAAGCCACAGAGAACTCGTCGTCACCAATGCCGTATCCTTCCTACAAGAAAACGATTATATCAGTGGGAGGCAGGGAGGCAATAACACCTTCTCTGTGTTCCCTGTGTGTCATAAAAGTTGACTAAATGAGGCAGAGCAAGGGAACTGGAAATCCCTTCCTTTCTATTATCCTCCCACAAAGAGTTAAATGATTTTTTTGCCTCAGTCACCCACCCCCTTATAAGGGGGATTATGGCTACTGACTGTATACAGTAATAACTTGTTATATGCTAAGCAAACAATGACTGGAGATAGAAATTTAAGATATAAAATCCATGGAACTGTGAGCAAGGAAAAAAAATTATACATGGAAATGTATAAAGAATTTGTAAAGTATTGACTAGAAGTAAGGTCACGAATTACAGAAATCATCTTTGAGTTGATGTAGGTTATTTACAAATGAATATTGTGGGACAAGTTATTATACAAGGCTTTGTAGAAATACAAATTATCGAGAAGAATAAATGTTTTATGACAAATTGACTCTAACAGTGAGAAGTAAACATATTTTTGATTTGATATTTGATCACTGAAGAGGAAGGTGAAAAAAGTGGGGTCATAACTTGCAGTCTGGGTAGGGAAAAAAAATGTACAATTCTGTCAACTTTATTACTTGCATTGAAGAAGAGCCGACTGTAAATGACTGGAATATGTAGGGGTGATATTTCTTTTCTACCTTGTATTTTGCTAATCACAAAACTACTTCTAAATATTAGTTTAAACAAGTGTTAGGAAAAAGATATATGTACTGATGTGCTTTATTACTTATATTGAATCATGACCATACTTTAATTAAAAATCCATATTCCAATAAAGACCAGCATTGCTGAGTGACCACAACTGTAACAAAATGACTAAGCTAGCAGGGCTTTAAAGCATTCTGCCCATTTTCACCTCCCCTTCCACTGTTCCTCTGTTCCCCTATCCATTTTAGTTGGCTCATATGACACAAAGGAAATAAAAAAGAAGAAATCTTTCTCCTTCATCACCAGCTAAATGAAAACAAAATGAAAACATAAGTCTCCATCATAACTCTCAAGTATTCAGTTTAATCTCAGAATTTTAGTTCAGGGGCTGTTTACATCATTGTTCCATCACACCTTTAAAAAAAAATAGTCACTTCTTAACTTACATGGTTTAGAAATTTACTGTCTTTTGTTGCCCATCCAATCTGCATTACACCCGCAGTGATAATGGTTGCTTCATAATACCATACGCCTGAATCCACTTGGAATGTGCATCGCACACTTTCAAATGAAGATGCATCACAGCGAGCCTTAAAAAAATTAAATAAAATAAAATAAAAAAAATAATCAGCTAAGAAATAGAGGTATGCACAACATATTTTAGGAAACCTAAGTAACAATGATTTAAGTTCAAAGGTCACTGGTCGTTTAATTTCTCCTTTCAAAATACAGGAAGAGTACAGATAACTAAACAGTAATAATTTCTTTTACAAACTCATAATACAATGAAACATCTTAAGTTATTAAATTTATGAAGAAAAATAATCCTTACTTGAAGGCCATCAGGGGATATTTTGAGGTATTCACTAACATCATTACTATTTAGCATAGCATTTAAGTGACTTGTGTCCACGTTCTCGTAGGAGTAGGGACGGCCTTCACATATAACTGCCAAATAAAAACATTGTGATGAAAATCAAATTAAGAAATAAATAAGTTTTAGAATTTATATCAGCACGATAATCATCAACAAAAGACATGTACAATAAAATTATTAATATAAACAAAATATACAAGTTTATTCAGCTATATGAAAACAATGATAACATTCCACTGCAACTAATGGAAAAATACTGATTCAGGAAAACATATGAACACAAAACCTCTAAGCCTTTCCTCACTTACATAAATTATCTAAGCACCACTGTGCACAAAATCCTACTTGGCAGTGCACAAAATCTGTGTGATCCATCCAGAGCTCCAACTTTCTCAGAGGGTTGTTTATTTCCGTGCTTAAGCATTGGTTAATGCTAGTCTTATTCTCGCTCGTCTGGGCAAACTTTTCCAAGGCAATCAAAGCAAATAGTACGACACACGGATGGTTATCCTCATTCTGTTACAAATAATTATTGAAAAGAATTATTTTCAAGCAAATGATTTTAGTTCATTACCCCTTAACAATTATGACATTTAATATTTGTTGTGTGTTGTATAAAGTCTTAATGTCATGTAGAAACAATATAAGGATTTTAGTCCCAATTTTTATAACTGCATACAACATCTGCAATGTGACTACACTTTAGTTCATACATTAAGATATTTCATTTGGGTAAGTCTCAAAAGTAAGGAGTCATTTGCCTGTACCTCTGTATGATAATAACAAAATGATATTTACCCAATACTTTAGTATGTAATATTATTTTCATTTATATATTTCTCCCATATATAATTAAATATAATCAACATGTTTAAATAATGTGTCTAAATGAGAATTACATGAAAGCCTCTGTAAAATAGTATGTTGTTATTGTTACCATTTTGTATCAAAATGAGTCCCCATTTGAATAGGATGGACACAGACAGGTTGGAGCTGGGTATTAAGGCTGAATTCCCTACATAAACTCCTGCAACAGGATCAAACCTGCATTTGTCCGGCTCGTCACTGCCCAAATTGTGCAGGCTACCACTGAGCTATTACAGCCCCTCATGTAAAGTTATACATTCAACCCTCTAAATAGCAGATTAATAGGAGGGCCTTCGGTCCATTAAATCTGATTGTCTGGTGTTTCCAAATTGGGGTCTGTAGTGGCAACAATCACATTATAAAAAGAAGAGGAATAATACTTTTTATAAAGCACTACATCAAGCTCAACATCAAATATGACAATGTAAAATGCCTGTACCCTGCAAATATGATAAATTCATCATTTTTATTTTTGTAAGTGTGTGAAAGAAAGAGGGAGAGAGAGAGAGATTTTTTTATTCAGTTATCCTTAAGTATAAGCATTAACCCCTTAAGGGCAGCTCACGTCATCACACTATCAAAGGAGGATGTTTTCCGTAGATTGCTCGGCCTTTGAGGGTTAATGGTATTCTTTAACAGGTCCTTCATAGAAAATGTGTATATATTAGGGCTTTATTATTATTATTATTATTATTGTTGTGACAATGAGCAAACATTACCCTAGAATGCTTTAATATCTTACTCTTTCATATTATTATTATTATTATAAATTGTATTATCATTTCTGTGATACACTGAGCTAATGGTAGCCCAAAGTGCTCTCTATCTCTTTCTCTCTTTTTTTGAAGCGGTGGCTCTTGTCCAATGATGCCACAACTGAAAAATAGTAAATTTGCTTCTCCAGATTATGTCCATTATATCCAAAGTCCTTTGACTTGAGGTCTGTTAAACCGAGGATTGAGTGCATAAAAAAATTATATTACACATATAGTTGTATTTAGAAGAACCATCTCCCATTAGAGGCTATAGTACCATCTTCCCACCTGAATATCCCAAATTCAACTGACCAAGGTAGCTCATAAAGTTTATCTGATTCATGTAGGGTTAAGATTTAGTGTGGTAAACCTTGATAACTCATCACAATCTGTTATTACACAATGTTAGTAGAGATATCCATAATGCCCTTTTTGCAGCTAAAAAAAAAATTAAATCCGTAAAGTCTAAGCATCAAAAACATTTAAAAGGTAACTTTATAAATTGCATATTCTTTATAATACTATATACACTGTATACCCATACAGACAGATTATTTAACCATGTATTTCAGCATCTCTTTTCATTTACTGTACAGTAATGTATTTTATAAGTTTTTTCAGGTATAATGAAAAGTAATGTGGGGAAAACCATGCTCAAGGACAGTTGACTATACCAGATGGTAAATATAACACTGCAGACTCAGACTGGTATAAACTTTAAGTTCATAAGGCTTTTTATCTGACTTTCTCTGAACCTGCCATTTGTAACAAGCAAATGCAAAGTCTACATGAAGATACAAGGAGTTTTTAGTTTCCATTGGGAAATAATATTTGCATATTAAACACATATTTGAACATAATCACATATCTATATGTAAATATATACTGTATATGTTTTTACTGAGCTGGAGGGAACCTACTGTAGCAATTGTGATTACAAACTGAAGGTTTTTTTTTTTTTTTTAGTACAGGATGCTTTAGAATAGTTGTAATATGAATATCTAATTTTGAAAAAAAATTTGCATTTAAAATATAGAGGACACATTGCCCATGAACATGATGAAAATGGTGTAGCACGAAATATGGTGTAAAATATAAATATTTCAGAAATGTTCCAAGCAAAACTGATACAGACAAGGAAAAGAAAAACAAACAAATTAGGGTCAAATCAGTGAATTTGGTGATTTATGAAAATTTATAAATGGCTGAAATAGCAATTAGTTTATGAAGAATATACTGAGTAGCTTATCTCTACCTTGAAGGAACCCTTACTACATAGGTTCCAAGAGCCCTGCATTAAAAATAATAATCATAGTTCTCAACAAGTTAGTAATCAGTGATTTGCAGTTATAATAATCTTCATTCCTTGAACCACTGTTAGTAGTTCAACGACATAAGATGTATAAAATTATCTATACTATTGTTTTTCCTGTTTTGTGTATTTTTATTTAACTTTTTATGGATTCCAATGTAATTATTTACATTAACATATACTGAGAGCAACAAATTCAAAAATCTTGTTTTTTTCTAAAGCATTTTATATTACATCACAGTCTGTCATGGGACCTTAAGAGACCACTCAGGGACCCTAATATGGGACACCCCATTCGAGAAAAAAGCTGATCTAGAAAATTGGTTTTGTACAGCAGCTTATATCGTCAAGGGAAAAATAGAAGAAAGTCATTGACATTATTCTAACTTAGATATAGGCGATTTTACGGGCTAAATATCTCTCAACAAACTTACTGTGGATATAAATTACTCAATACCACTCTAAGCCTCTATAGTTAACAGAATAACTTTACTTACAAGTTGAGCAATTAAGTACTGAAGAGTAGTATGAGTGAGTAGGGCTATTGAGGCAGGACCTGCTAGTTTTTCAGCTATGCAACCTAAAACAACGCAAATATTACGGTGTTGTCTTGGATCTTTCCAACTATCTTCAGCGCTCTCTCCGCTAAGCTCAAAGAATTTGCACAGGTGAACAACAGTTTCCTAGATGGTGGAAAAACATTGAAATACACTAATTAAAACTAATATGCACAGCAAGTAATAAAGCATTGTCACCAAATATCACAGTACAAGAGTACAGCAAAGTCAGTCCATATTATGCTCTCTTAACGTAATACATTTATAAAACTGCTTCACTCGCGATATAAGTATGCATACTCAGATGAACAATTGATTCCTAGAGGCCGAAACAGTCAGAAATATCACTCAGAAAACTGATTTCACATCAGTCATCAAAAATAGTAACTCATATACTATAATGCAATGCCAGTCCATATTCTTCTCTCATGCTTAATTACAATTCCAGGTTATGGATTGCATGAAATATACATAAAACCACGTACACTCACCTTACTAGGAAGAGGACAGTCATCTAAAAGGAGGGTGATAACTGCAGGCCCAAGTGGGTCTTGCAGTGGAATCACCTGTACCATGGATCTCACAACCACAAGCCATCCAGCTTCTTTGTCAGCAATGGTGTGCAGCTTCAGCATAGACGGGGGTGGCTCCTGGTCACTTCATTTAAAAATAAACAAGAATAATGAACTGAGTAATGTAAAAGTGTAATCAGCTTTAAGAAAATAATACACTGTGAAGTACAAAAATGTACTTTATTTAACATAAATACAAGCTGAAGTATGCAACCCTGCTTATAATTAACATTAAAAGCAGAAAATATTGCATTCTGAAGTATTTACAGTCACTACCATGATATGGCTCTCCAACAACACTAAAAGGCACGTGCCCTAAACTACGTTTTTCAAAACAACCTGCTAAGAATAGCAGGAGAGCCAGTAGCCCATAGGGAAGTACTTTTGTGTTACTTACTTATCTACCAAAGTTCGTATAACAGCAAGCGTGTCCAGTACGTATTTATCAGTTATTGCCGACAATGCACTGCTACTTAGACTGTCTTCAGACTCCTAAGGGGTAATTAGAAACAAAAACAATTACTGTATATCATATATATTATACAATAATGATTTGTTTGTTTATTCTTTTCCCAGCATGTTGCCATATCTTGCTAATGCTAAAAGGTTAGCCACAAATGAACAAAGTTGGAATGGAACGACTGGGAAATGGAGTTTAGGTGATGACATTACATCATAGCTGTTTTGGCACCATCCATTTTGTAAAATTGTTAGGTTTAATTAGGTTTTCCAAATCTTAGCACCAGCCAAATGGGTTGTCGCCAAAACAGGTTGAGCACCCAAACAGACAGCACCAAAATGGCTGTGGCAAAATGTACCAAACCCATACGTGAGGTATCTTGGATTCATGATAACTTTACCTGCCTCTCCTTACCTCTCAGCTGTTCTGTAGTGGGAAAGTAATATATTAGTTATGAAGGGATTGCCAGCTTTTCAGCCTCTTATCCATTTTACTTAGTTGTTGGCATATGCAGGGAGTACAGGAATCTTTATCATGCCCAAACCATCTCAATCTTGCCTCTCTCATGTCCCCAAACCACCCTACCTGCACCGTCCCTCTAATTTACTCATATTTTATCCTGTCCCTCCTTGTCACGCCTAAAGAACACTCATTAGTTTCCTAAACTCAAGCAGAAAACACTAATGTACAAAAAATACAAAATGTATTTAGCACTAGTTACTTCAGTTCGAATATTTTCAAAGCTATCTCTCTTTCCAAAGGAATAGTTTCCTTTGCTAGGCTTCAGTTCTCTCTGGATGGTATAATTTTTCTCACTATCAGGAACAAAGGTAGACTGTGGTATATTCATTCAAATCCACATTCATTACTACATACCACATACTCAGTAACTAATGACTGTTTACAGCCAGCCAAACTGGATCACCATTTTGTAATATTATTAAATGTCATTCAATTGTGAATCCATGGAGCATGTATTCAGTTACCTGTACTTTGTCATCTTGCCAATATTTTAATGCTTATAGTTTCACAAGCAAGTACATCGAAAGGCTCTACAACTCTATTTATAAAAATTGTTGTTCATATCTATGTTATCTATCTTACCAAATTATAACAGATTCATAACCTGCATTGCGTATCATATTTTCTTTGAAACAATTTATTTAAGGTGATCTCTGTATGTTCAATGCATATTTTATATATAAGTATATCAAGTCATCTGTAAGTCTTCTATGGCTCCAAGAATGGAGAAATACTAATAGCTAAACTTCATATTAGAAACTACAAACATTAACCTGGCAAATTGATTAGTACCATCTTTCTATTTTTTAATACATCTGTGGCTTGAGACTGTATTGCATATTCTAGATATTATGTAACTAAAGTCTCATATAGTCTTATATAGTTTTTTATATAATCCTGAGTGGTCGGTGCATGTTCTTGTATAAATTTTTACATCTGATTTGGTGTTACATATGCTCTTTCAGAAGTCATTCACAGTTAAAGATAATTTCTGGTAAACAATTTCTGCAGAATCTTGTTTATTTCTATCATATCAAGGAAGTTTATGCATCATGTCGAATTTACATGATGAAACACTGGTAAGCTGTCCGTCCGGCTATTGAAAAATGCAAAACAGGTGTTTTACAGTAACTGCAGCTTATACACTAGACTCATCACTATCTAACCAATAATATATACATGCACCACTTCATATATTGCTGCATAATGAACAGTACATTGGAAGAATTCTGCATATAGGTACTAAAAGAATCAGCAGCCTTCATATTCATGATGACATACAGGAATTTTCCGTTGGGCCTCAACAGAATAAGTACAAAATACTAAATATTGGAAAGTAGAAATTAATGCAATATCAGTGTTTTTCAAATTAGTGCAAACGATATTTCTGAAACCTGTGTTGCTTTTATACACTGTATAATTTTAAAATACAACATTACACACTGGAGATAATAACAATAAAATATGAAAGAAACTTACTGATCCTGTGACAAATTCAATCTGTCTTCTCTCGATGATCATATCATCACTGCCCCCAGGCTCTGTTTGTGCCTTGCAGCAACAAGACCCCATATCACTATACACTTAATCTGCACATCTCCTCTATGGCACAATCCAGTGAGGCGGCAAAGTTCTTAAATGTTTATAATCAAATGTTTTCCAAGGATAGCCTTGCTTATACATAATTAACCAAAGGGTCTACAGTAACCGACACAGAGTGTAGAGCAGAACAACACCTCCAATGTAGTCTTCTGACATTGTCATGGCTTAGTAGACTGTCATATGCTGGGTAGTTTATCTTTGAAGCCTGAAAAGAAAACACTAACGTGAGGTATATGATCAGTTTCATGAAGAGAAATTTCCTATATATGTCAAATATCTCATTTAAATTGAACTCTTTGAGTAATAGTATCACTGTATCTGGAGAAAGGGTAACAATATTTTACATATATAAAATTAAATTATAAAACACTTAAAATAACCTTTTATCCATTTCTTTTCAGAGTTATACAACAACAATACCTCCAAGAATTCCCTAACCAAAAAAGATGGTGATGTAAAAACGAAAAGTTTAGCAATATGAGGACCACAATCGGAAAGGTCAGTGATTTATTTCCCTTAATAAAACCTATGGTACCTAATGCGCACCTTATTGCAGAGTAGACAAGGAAACAGTCATCTGGGAATATGAAATGGGATAAATGGTAAAAATACAGATGCTACAAAAAAGTATTTAATGTTTATTAAAGTCATTAGGATTATAGGAATATAGGCCTTCAGATACAACCACAAACAAAGCTGACAAGTAAGAATAGGAAACAGGGCACAGAAACTATGTATCTTCTGTTCAAAAATAATTTTATTTTTGAAGTCATCCATTATAATAATTAATTTATAATATTTATCAATTACTAGTGGATATGTTACCATTAACAGTAATAAACATTACAGTACGCTTCTCCATGGATAGTACTACAGTGAATGCAGAAGCAATATACAAAAGTTATCTACTATTGTAATTATCAGGAAGCATGTTGTTGTTCCCTAAGCTGCCTTCCCAAACAGCCCCAAGTCCCTAAGGCAGGCCACTCCCGATCCCAGGCTTTCCCACAGAGCTCTCAGGGAGTTAATGTTGTGTTGTTGGCGTATGTAGTTATAAGCAGTACACTCTTCCATAATGTGTTCCACTGTATGAGGTGATTGATGGGTTATATCTCACACAAGCGTTATTGACGAAGTCAGCTAGTCTCTTCTGATGGCTCAGAAGGGCTGGATGATGCCCACATTGCAGCCTGGCCAGGTGGACTCTGTCTTCACGGGGAAGGGAAAATTCGGAAGGATGGATGCCAGGAAGTTTTGCATGCAGCTGTGTGTTGCCATTGAGTGACCAGATGGAATGGCGAGACAAATAAGTATGGATATGTTTGTAGAGGCTAGTGTGGGGTGGGCATGGGAAAGAGATGACGGTATTTGTGGGCACTGCTAGGGTCAGAAAATAAGTTATATACCCTTGTAGTTTAATGCTACACCATCCTCAAATAATGGGTATTTTCAAGATTCATAAATAATATACAAAATGACTACTTAAAGATATAATAGAATATAATAGAATAACTTTTTATGACTGCTCATTATATAGGTCAGTAAATGGGTTTCCTCATATTCCTCATTTATACTAAGCCTGTCAAAAGTACAGTATATTACATGTAAAACAGTCTTATACTTCATCACATTTACAGTTTTTTTTATTGGAGTTGGTGCTTTTAGGTGATACATTGTATACAATATACTGTAGAGAATTTAAAAAAACATTGCAAATCTCCAAACTTTGCCAAACTAATATTGTTCTGAAGAGGTGATTTTTTTCCATATATCTAGCAATAATAATTCAGAAAAAGCATATTATCTGAAATTAAAAAATCGTTCATGAGACTATCTAGAATTTTGTTGGTGTAAATTTTGTTATTCTTTATAATTCCTAGTCTTAAACTGTGTTGGATACCTCTTCGAATTAAATTTTCATATGATTTACTGCTAAGAAAAAATTTTATTTTATTTATTTTTATTGTAGTGAACTTATTGAGAAGATTATTATCATTTAGCTTTCTCAAAATTACTGTCTCATAGTGTGAATATACTGTTAGAATTATGATACATAGACACAAATTTGCAAAAAATTTATACACCACAGGCAAATAAGAGCTCAAAATTTAACACAGTTACATTTTCATATGACAAGAAACACGAAAAAATGCACTTCTCTTGCAGTATATCATATAAAATAGTTCATTTTTCATTTGCATTTCTAAATAAAAGGGCATAATAATTGTGTATATATGCATTCTAACAAGTCATGATTCAGGTTCAAAATTAAATCTCCAAACACAATGTCTTGATATTAGCTGTAAATAAGTCCTTACTTCAGATCATGTGATCCTTAATATAACTCTTTTTATTAATTGTGTACTTAGGGATAATTGTAAGAATGTGTGACTTTAATACAACAGACTCTTCATATGGCAGGATAACCTAAGCTTCTCGATAGTCCTTCATCATCTAGTTTTATGCATCATGAGTCATGACTTAACCTTGTTTAAGCGTTTGCCAAACCATAATGCGTAGGTCACCAGTAACAGAGTCCAAATTCAGGACATCCTCGAAATAATTTAAGATTATTTCGTAACTCTTATTACTGTCTTATCCCAGGACTATGTTTGAGGTAGCTATACACAACCCCAAATCTATAGCCAGTGCAGATTTCCATTAAAAACACTTAACACCCATGTTTTCCAATCTGACATTCATTTAGGTCCAGAGTGCCAAACAATAGTCGGGGTTTTGTTATTAGGCTCATTTTTATTAAGAGAATGGAGCCATTTGGCTTGTATGCATATGTTATTGGGTTTTTTTTATAGTGGGCTTTAGCCTCTGCAAATTAGTAATAGGGTCATTAGTATGCCTAACATTATGATTGGCATTATATATATATTATATTTATATATATATATATATATATATATATATATATATATATATAATATATATATATATATATATAATATATATATATATACCTTGTTCCTTTTTCCACGTTTTTTTTAACCGCAAAATTGCAATAACGCCCAAAATAATAGTAAAAAAATACGAAATTCGCAAATAACGCCCATGCAAAAAAATTCGAAAAAATAATCTTAATTTTAGTAAAAAATTGACCAAATCGGATGCACTTTCCCGCCATCCTCCTCCTCTTGTACCGCTTAATGCGATCGGATATTGCGAAGAAAATTGAAAAAAAAGCATCAAGAACAAACAGCATACATATTTTCAATATAACATCGTCAGGGAAATAGCGTGTGGGGGTGCATCAGCTGATACAGAAGCAGCAAAACGTCTGCCGATAGAGGTTCGTTCTCCCGCATCCTACTCCTGTTCTACCGCTTAATGCGATCAGATATTATGAAAAAAATTGAAGAAAAAAAGCAATAAGAACAAACAGCAAACACATTTTCAATATAATATCATCAGGGAAATAGCGTGTGAGGGTGCATCAGCTGATACGGAAGTGTGGCAAAATGTATGCATCCTCATCCCCACCGCCACCATAAGTGTTGCCAGAATAGATGAATGAGAGAAATGATAAATATAAAAAATATACATGTAAGCTGGTAAGTTATTTCAAGTATCTTAGAGATGAAGTACATTTTTATTTAAATTACAGTGTGTACAACCATCTTGTCTTCTTCTTCTTCTCTCGCTTTTCCCATATCAATATGGGGTCGCGGTTTCTTATCAGCCTTTTCCACTCTCTCCTGTCCAATGCTTCCTCTCCACTGAGGTCCTTCTCTCTCAAGTCATCCCGTATACAGTCATCCCATCGTCTTCGTGGTCTCCCTCTTCCTTTAACTCCCTCCATCTCTAACTCAATCATCCTTCTACCATTTCAATCTTCATCTCTCCTCATACAATGTCCATACCACTGAAGTCTTCTTTCTTGTATCTTCTTTCTCACTTGTGTCACCCTGGCTGTCCCTCTAATTCTCTCGTTCCTGATCCTATCCTTCCTCGTCACTCCCAACATCCATCTCACCATTCTCATCTCTGCCACTTCCATCTTTCTTTCTTGTGCTTTCTTTACAGGCCACTACCATCTTGTAATTAATATATATCTTAAATTGTACCATACATTTGAAAATAAAAACATTCGCTTTATATGGCAACCCTGGGCCCACCATGCACATCCCAGTGTATGCCTGTTGTCAACAGCATAATAGAGTGCATTAATTTGTTTACTGTACAGTAAATCTGTATATTTTTTATACTGTACACTATATGCATGTAAATACAAATAACTACAGGTCTTTCTGCTTGGCTAAGTACTTATAAAGTATGTTTTACTTATCTTATATCTTTGGTATAGTGTGTCTATGGATGGTTGTGGAATGAGCTAAGCCCTTTATCATTGTTTCCTATGGAAAATGACTCGTTTTTTCACGCGATTTTCCATTTACCCATGACTTCTGGGAACCTATCTCAGCGTTATTCTGAGAACTAGGTGTACATATATACTTGTCTCTTGAAAGACTGGGATCCCAAAAGATCTCATGACTAGGCAGGATGTGGCATGGCTGCGTCTGCCTGCAGGTTTGTTCCAGGTCTCGTGATGGATTATATTTCACTTTCTTGTGTCGCTACCAATTAAATTGGGCAATTAATTTGGGGGTCAGTGATATCCTATAAGTGTACCTGATTATTCAGCCATTGCTTGGAGATCACTGGTTCACGTGGTTGGAGAGGGGACTTGGGGACCGGCTATACGATTTGCAAATAATTGGGCTCTATGCTATCGCTGTCCCTAGCCTCTGTCTTTCTTAAGAGCCCTTTATCCGTAAACTTATATTTGTTCAGAACGGCGCTTTGATTAAGTCGTAATGAATTTGCATGTTTACAATATGTCCCACAATGAACTTGGTGTGAAAATTATGATAGTTTTTTGGAATAATGGATACATGTTTGCAAGGATGATACGTGCTTACATTTATATCTCCAATGAGCTAATCGTATATAAAAAACACTGCCAAAAAAAAAAAATCTTTAAAACAACTAAACTTAATCATTTCAATTATCAACTCGTTTCTTAATTGGATATGAACTACTCTAAACAAATCTAACCTAATATTATGATAAACTTCACAAGGTTTCTTCCTAAGTGGGGGAGAACTTAATCAAACCTAACCTAATATTATGATAAATTTCATGAGATTGTTTCCCGAGGGTGTGAAAGTAAACATTTAATATATGGAAATCGCATTTTAATATATTGAGAGGGTGCAAAGAACGCTAAAATAATATATATAATTGTAAAGATGTTGCTACGATCGAGCAGTTAATATGTCAGAAGTTCATTGGGTCTTTAGAGTAATCAGGAAATGATCAATTATACACAAAACTTACCTTTTGAAAGAATATTTAAGGCCTCTAACATCATATCAGCCAAGCAAACATTGAACTTTGGGTATTGTAGCCGATAAAACACGATATCGCGACAAAAACTGGTCGACTTTTGACAAAATACACCTCCATTAATCAACACATCAGGATGTAAACAAGACCTTCCTGGTCAGCCAATTCTATTTAGTCTGCACATGAAAGATCTTATCGCACAAAGTTAATATGTATACAATAAGAGTTAGACAATAAAATCTTAATTTACTCAATATACTTATTAAGGTACATATGTAAACCCTTATAGTATAATGATGATATTTATATAGATTTATTTTATATAGTTATTAAGTGCTTGATAGTGCAGGAATACTTATCACGGAATGATATTATCTATATCATTCTAATCTGAATTTTAGTGCTTATCTGAATAAGCTAGCGATAAATATGCTATTTATTCTTTATTATGAACTTTATATAAATATAAAAGCATAGGTGTTATTCCTAAGCTTGTAATAAGTGCACTAATATATTGTTTATAACGATAAGCAAGTGATAACTTTTTTAAAATATAAAATCGAAGTTGATTTTTTTTAATAAAAAATCGTAGCTAATAACCTTAAGTATATATTTAGAGCACCTTTTATATAAGAAATCTATAATAATAATAGTTAATAATACAGCATAATTACGTATCTCGTTGCCTAATTAAAAGTGGTGCGTTAATACAACGCACCACTTTTACAATGTTGTGATGTATTTAAGCATAATCTATATTGTTACAAATAGAAGTCACCCAAGAAGCAATTTTGGAGGATATTACTCAGAGTTGTGACTCAATAAGTTGATAAATCGGAAATGCTTACTTATATATATACATACATACACATATATATATATATATATATATATATATATATATATATATATATATATATATATATATATATATATATATATATATATATATATATATATATATATTCTTCATGACACGAATTATAGTGAGATCCATCCACACTTAAAAAAGTTTCAATATAAACAGAATACTTTATGCTCAAAATATTCACTCTCCACCTAGCCTCATCAAGAGCGAATATAGCTCCTGATGAGGCCTTGTGAAGGGTGAAAATTTTCAGCATCTGCTGTTTATCATTTCTAAGAGTGAACCCCCCCCCCCCCCTCTCTCTCTCTCTCTCTCTATATATATATATATATATATATATATATATATATATATATATATATATATATATATATATATATATATATATATATATATGTTCCGGTTTTACGTCACGGACTCCCTTATCTACCAAGGGCCTAGGACGGTTGCCTTCTGTGCGAAGGCGACTTGTTTCTGGCGGGAGACTGTAATCCTTACGCTGAGTGCATGCCCTTGCTAGACCTCAGACCGTGACGGGGCGCGAACCCTCGACCTGACGCCTCAGAGTCGGAGACGCTACCGACTGAGCTACGGCGACCCTCAATATATAGGTATATATATATATATATATATATATATATATATATATATATATATATATATATATATATATATATATATATATATATACTCGCGCGCATGTGTGCATAATTACCTAATTGTGCTTACGGGAAAGAGCCCAAAGCTCGTAACTTCTCGTCTCCTGATCGGTTCCATTTTGTACTTAGTGATACTTATCATGCTTGACCTTAAAACTATAGATTGAGATAGCATTACCTACCTCCTCGCTTAGCCAATTCCAGTTATCATCTACTCTTACACTAAAAAAGTACTTCCTTACATCCTGCAAAGAAGTTTTCTTACGAAGCTTCAAACTATGACCTCTAGTTCTAGAGCCTGCGATATCAAAATATCGATCCCTATCCACTCTATCATAACCATGAAGGAATTTAAAGACTCTCACCATATCCCCCCCTCAATCTTCTAGCTTCGAGTGATAGTAAGTCTAATTCCCTCAGCCTCTCATCATAACTGGCACCAGTTTTGTGGCATGTCTTTGAACTTTTTCAAGCTTATCTATATGCTTTTTCAAGTGCGGATTCCAAAAGGGGGCTGCATATTCAAGTTTTGGCCTCACATAGGTTACATAAATATTTCTGAACATTTCCTTGTCCATGTGCCTGAAGGCTACCCTTACATTTGATAAGAAGGCATATACTGCCCTTACTATGCCATTTATATGTATTTCTGGAGACAAATCCGCCAGCATGTTACGCCTAGATCTCTCTCACTTTCTTTCTCTTGAAGTTGTACTCCAGCCACCGAGTAGTCAAGCTTGGTCCTTCTTGCACTTGTACCCATTCTCATTACCTTACATTTTGAAGTATTGAATTTCATTAGCCACTTTTCTGACCACTCATGCAGACTATTTAGATCTTCCTGAAGTTCTCTACCATTGTTCTCGTTTCCTACTGTCTTCACAATCTTTGCATCATCTGCAAACATATTCATGAATGAATTTACAGACTCTGGTAAGTCATTTATATATACAAGGAACAAAAGTGGCCCTAAACCTGAACCCTGTGGAACTCCACTACTAACTCTTTTCCATTCAGACACTGAGTGTCTTACTCTAACCCTCTGTTCCCTTCCTTCTAAATAAGTTTTTATCCATTCCAAGAATTTTACACCTATTTTCGCCGATGCTTGCAGCTTCTTAATAACTTTCCCGTGTGGGAAATATGCAATCTGCCCAGCCCTCTCTTTCCTGTAAGATTCGGCTTACCTCATCATAAAATTCTAATAAGTTTTTTACGGTTGATCTACCTTCTCTGAAGCCATGTTGTCTCACTGACAAAATGTTGAAGGATTCCAAGTAGTGAGAGATGTGTTTTCTTAGTAGTTTCTCCATAACTCTGCAAACTATGCTGGTCAAGGAAGCAGGTCTATAGTTTAGAACTGTCTCCATCCTTCCCTTTTTGAAGATAGGTACCACGTTTGCTTGTTTCCAGCATCTTGGAATCTCCCATAATTCCAGCGCCTTTTCAAATATGATACTTAGTGCCGCTGATATTGAATTAGTGCATTTTTAAGTACATAAGGGGATATATCATCAGGACCTGTAGCTCTATGTGCATCTAACTCCATCAGCACTTTGCATACCTCTCTGGCTGAAAAGATGACATTCTCTAATACCGGCCCATGAGCTCCTATCTCTGCAGTCTGAATGGGTGTGGTATTTTCTGCTGTAAATACTGACTGAAACTCCTTGTTCAAGTCTTCGCAGATCTCTTCATCCGTCTCAGTTATGCTTCCATATGCTCTCTTTAGATTTAAAACCTGTATACTTTCAGTTTTCCTCTGATAAAGTGTGTAAAAAATTGGGATATCATAGTCTCTCTCTGCCTCTCTTCTTTTACTTATAGGTAATCATTTCTTGATCTTTCATAAGTCTGCCAGGCATTTATGCTTTTTCTCCTATACCTTTTCCAGAATTTGTCTCTCCACTCCTTAGCTCTCTTTCACTCATCACTGAACCATTTCTTTCTGCCATGAATAACTCCAAATTTGGTGGAAGGTATGCAACTATCTACTATCTTCCCATATTCCTCACAAAAGATGCCGTACATTTCTTGTACAGAATAAGGTCCTCCACTCAACAATTTCAAAAAGTTCTTTAATTTTGATATAATTTCCTTGCGAATAGTTCCTTCTCCGTGTCCTCAGTGCCTCTACTTTCAGACAGAACATCTTTGATGTGTGTGAGTGTGTGTCAAGTTTTGCTCAGCCACCTCCCTTATAAGGGGGACTATGGTTCTTGTATATGGATAGATAGATAGCTGTAACCCACTAGGAAAAATGGGGATAAAGTAGTAAACGCTTACGTGTACGCTTATCTCCTCATCTTCTTGGATTACATTTGAAGATAAGTGAATAATTATACTCCTAAGCTCCAAGGTTTTTCTAGGCCTGTTTCTGTTTTTCATTCGTAGTCATCAAAAATCATAGTTACAACATTCACGTCCTTCTAAAATAATTGCATATATATATATATATATATATATATATATATATATATATATATATATATATATATATATATATATATATATATATATATATATATATATATATATATATATATATATATATATATATATATATATATATATATATATATATATATATATATATATATATATATATATATATATATATAAATATATATATATATATAAATATATATATATATATA